>BQNB010107994.1:2965-13099 GCA_026074375.1 Tanacetum coccineum | reverse complement strand
AAGCTCAATGAAGCGGCGGTCGGATGTACTCGGGACATCTTAAGGCAAAGAGATTGCCTTGACCGGCTTAGCAAAATCCATTGGGTCGTTCCAACTTTCGTTGTCGTAGAGGGCGAGGTCCTCTAATAATGGCTAAGATTCTTCGGCGTTTCTGTCACGAAGCTTGCCACCGGCCGATTGGTCAATGGTTCGTCTTGTGACAGGATTGACATGGTCATAAAAGATTTGGACTTAGAGCCAAAGGTCAATGCCATGATGAGGGACTTTTTGTAGCAAGTCCTTGAAACGAGTCCATGCTTCTGAGAGATATTCTCCTTGATGTTGTTGGAACATCAGGATATCATTGCGGAGTTTTGCAATCCTTCCCGGTGGAAAGAATTGAGCAAGGAAATGAGTAGTAAGATCCTCCCATGTGGTGATAGATCCTGCTGGAAGATGTTTAAGCCAGTTGCTAGCTTGATCGCAAAGGGAAAATTATTATAAACACAGGCGTGTTCTTTCCCTGTTGTCACCGTCAAGGTCAAGTGAGTCCACAAGTTTTAAGAAATCCTTGAGGTGTTAGTTTGGATCCTCAGACCGAAGTCCGTAGAATAAGCATCCGTTTTGCACCAACCAGATGTTGTCGGATAGAAGAGGTACCAGATTGTTCCCTACGGGGAGCTCAATGGTATTCCTGTAGCCCTCATGGCTAGGTTTGGAGTAATCTCTACGAGTAGGGATAGGATTCGCGCCTCCCATGGTGGTTGACAAGAATGGATTACGAAATAATTAACCCAAAGAAAAGATAGACTACAAGAAAGCTAATATATGGAATTAAATTCTTACTTAAAAGGATTCAAGAGAGTAGAACTAAGTTAAAATATGATCGCAACCTAACTATTCCCCACGCAGCGGCGCCAAAAACTTGATGTGGAGGTCGTAAAGGACTTCAGCAAGAAGATTTACAACTCCCTAGGCAGTGTACCTAATCGTTGCAGTGTAGTATAGGCAAGACTCGGGGGTTGTTATCGTTCTCTAGAAGAATAGGTTAGGAAGGCTTGATCATGGTCTAATAGAATTCTAGAGGTTGAGAGAAGATTATTTTTATGTTTTTATATTTTATGAAAGCAGGTAAATCTATGATTTTGAGAGGTTAGTTTGTTTAACTAATAACTAAACTAATTAATATCTAATCTACTGGTGATAACTTTATGATAAGTAGATGTATTTACCTAATCATGCACTACTCCTCAGATTGCTTCTCCTAGATCTGTTGCTTTGTCACACTTGTGATGACCTGTGTAAGTATTTCCTAGGTCATGAACGGATTACACGAACCCACCATCTATTTAATATTCCGTTAAGGCAACACACAAGTAAGGTAGTATGAAGACTATTACAAGGCCCCTAAGAGTATATTAAATGCATGTGAAATAACTTAAGAGGGATCAACCATATAATGGGTAAGGTAGTATGAAGACTGTTACCGATGGTATCCTTTCTACACTACTCGCGTTTCCCTAGACATATCAACAACAATGCAGACAAAAGTTGGTTTTCTAAAGCCTAACATGCACATTCCTCAACAAGAAGCAACATCAAAAGGATCTATAATCTAAGTTTCATGCAATCATAGATAAATACAAAGGAGGGTTTAGCCTCACATGTTATAAAGAAAGCAAGAAGATAAATCAATCAAACAACACATAGACATATTGAATGATTAATGATGAATAACTTACTTGATTAAGCATGGATTCAAGGTAGTACAATAGGGTTTTGAGCCTTAAAAACGAGAAATAAAGCTCCTAAAATGACTAGGGTTCGTCTCCCTAGGTTTATACAAAGTTATCCCAAAGTTACACACATAAAACCCTAAAAACGGATTTATATTTATAGAGATGTCGACACGACGGCGTCGCTTTGTAATCTTGATGTGATGCGGTCGTCGTAGAACTTCTACATGAAGTTTTACAACTCCCTAGGCAGAGCACCTAACCGTTGTAGTAGTAGTATTGAAAAGACTCGGGGGTTGTTATTGTTCTCTAGGGGAATAGGTTAGGAAGGCTTGATCACAGTCTAACAGAATTCTAGAGGTTGAGAGAAGATTATTTTTGTGTTTTTATATTTTTTAGAAAGCAGGTAAATCAATGGTTTAAGAGGTTGGTTTGTTTAACTATTAATTAAACTAATATATATTCTATAGGTGATAACTTTATGATAATTAAATGTATTTATTTAATCATGCATTACTTATCAGATTGCTTCTCCAAATCCTGCTGCCTTGTCACACTTGTGATGATCTGTGTAAGTATTTCCTAGGTCATGAACGGATTACACGAACCCGTCGTCTATTTAGTGATTTCTTATGGTAACACCTTCAATCTTGGATTACTGTAGATAGTAAAATAAGGATGAAATTGGTGTTTTATGGTGATGAGAGACGAAATTGGAGCATCAAGAGGGACTGTGTGTGTTTTATTTAGATGAAATGAAATGGTGAGATCTAGTCTTGCATGGAATGCAAGACATGCATTTTTTTATTAACACTTGTCCACAAGTGTTCCCTCACAAGACATGTGTCTGTGAGGTGGAGGATGAACCAACATATTGAGGGTGTTTGGGATTTTAAGGTTAATATTTTGTGTTAAATTTGAAATAAGTGGGTATATTCGGGTCTAACGGGTAAAAACGTAAAATATTTTAAGAGTTTAGGCGGAACCGTGAAGCGAAAACGTATATGATAAAAAAATTACCCCATATTTGGATACTTTTTAAAATAATAAATTACATAGGATACGTAGACGGATAATTAATCTAAAAATGCTCAAGCTTAACTAGGAGCACAAAATAACTAATCGGGTAAATAGTAAAAGTAAAATTTCATTCAAAAGTAAAATAAATAATAGAATGTGGATTAAAATAATGATCTAGGATTTACGAAGTATTACAAATAATCAGGAATCCTTCATTTTCTTTGGCATTTCGCCTTAAATGAATGCGGACCCATTTTTTTCTAACTCTAAACTCTCTACATATTCGTCTAAAATTGCATTATACATTGGAGCATGAGCTAGAACTTCAAGAACCGGTAAGTTAAGATGCAAATATTTAAATTCATCTTCTAAAGGTTTTTGATTTCTTTTAGTTTTGGTGTTCCAATTTTATTGATCGTTAGAGTTTTAACTTGTAGTTGGTCTTTTTTATCATTTTTTGGTTTGAAACACGTTTTAATAGCATTGACCGAATTGAGGAGACGACATAAGCTTTGGGGGATCTTTCTTCGGGTAAGTTCGAGCAGACAAAACCAAAGAGGTAAGGTTAACATTCAATTTCGGGTTCTTAACCGTATGACTTGGGAGTGCTCCAGTCATTCGGTCATTGATGACCTTTAAGAATGTGTTAATTTTATTGGTCATCTTGCTTTGGTTGTTTGAAATTGGCTTCAAATTTAGACAACCTAGTGTCTTGAGATGCCATAAAGTTAGACACCAATCCCTCAACATTTGATTGGTTATTAAAATTTTAAGGATTGTTGTTGATGGGGCGATTCGGGAATGAACCATTAGGTTGAAAACGATTAGGTGGGTTTGAAAAACGGTTTTGAGAATTTTGAGGTTGCCTCCACCTAAGGTTTGGGTGGCTTTTCCTTATAAGTGTTACCAAGATTATTTTACTAGGGTTTGAAAGTGAGCTACTTACCTCTCGCTTTGTCGGTACGCGAGGATGCATAATCAACAAAAGCTTGCTCAGGATTTTTCATGCAATATTGAGTGTCGTGGGGACCACAACAAATCTCACATGAAGAAGCGATTTTGTTCACTTGTACGGATGGTTTAGGAGAAAGATGAGCTTCCATTAAGCGTTGGACTTGATTTTCAAGCTCGATGAGACGACGATCAGATGCATTTGGGACATCATGAGGTAAAGAGATTGCCTTGACCAGTTTAGCGAAGTCTCTTGGGTCATTCTAACTTTTGTTTTCATAGAGGGTGAGGTCCTCTATAAGTGCCTAAGATTCATCGATGTTTTTGTCACGTAGCTTACCACCGATCGATTGATCAATGGTGCACCTTGTGGCTGGATTTACATAGTCATAAAAGATTTGGACTTGAAGCCAAATATCAATACCATGATGAGGGACTTTTTGAAGTAAGTCGTTGAAACAGGTTCATGCTTCGGAAAGAGATTCACCTTGATGTTGTTGGAACATCAAGATGTCATTTCTGAGTTTGGCAGTTTTTCCCGGTCGGAAAAATTGAGCAAGGAAGCGGGCAGTGAGATCCTCCCAAGTGGAGATGGATCCCGCAGGAAGATGTTCAAGCCAATTGCTAGCTTGATCGCGAAGGGAAAATTAAAATAAATGCAGTCGCGTTCTTTCCCTATTTTCAACATTATGGTCAAGTGAGTCCACAATTTTTAAAAAAATCCTTAAGATGTTGATTTAGATCCTCGGACCGAAGTCCATGAATGAATATCCGTTTTGCACCAATCGAATAGTGTCGGATCGTAGAGGCACCGCATTGTTCCCGTCGAGGAGCTCAATGGTGTTTCAATAGCCCTTGTGGCTTGGTCGGGAATAATCTCCTAAAGTACAACGTGGATTTCTGTTTTCCATGATGGTCAATGCAAAATAAGGTTTTACAAAACAAAAAGAACGCATAAAAGATAGACTACGAGAAAGCTAATTGTCAAAAAAATAAAACCTCACCTAATAGGAATCTAGTGAGTAGACTTAAGCTAGATAGAATTAGAAACCTAAACTATTCCTCAACAACGACGCCAAAAACTTGATGCGAGGGGTTGCAACGCAAAAGTTTTACAACCCTCCTAGGCAGTGTACCTAACCGTTGTAGTGTAGTATATGCAAGACTCGGGGGGTTATTATCGTTATCTAGGGGAATAGTTTGGGTAGGCTCGAATTGTATGGTTACTAAGGTATAGAGGTTAAGAGAATATTATTTTTGTGTTTTTTTATATTTTTTAGAAAGCAAATAAAATATTAGGTTTAAAGGGGGGTTTGATTAAACTAATTAGCTACTAATAATTCTAAACTACTTACAGAAAAGTAAAGTGATGGAAAAACTCATATGGTTAAACAAATGTGTTTACCTAATCATGCACTACTCCCTAGTTGTCTTCTTAGATTTTATTACCCGTCACCCTCGTAATGGAATGTGTAAATATCTAATAGATTAAACACCTAACTCGGAATCCACCCAAATGGCAAGGTAGTATGAAGACTATTGTGTGGGTATCCTCTAACCTAGCAGTGTTTCCCTATACGTCTTTGCTTTGTAATTAAGAACCTAGTTTTCTAAAGCCTAACGCGCACGTCATTAACAAGAAGTAATAACAAAAGATAAACAACTATGTTTCATGCAATCATAAGAAAACATAATTTAGATTTTGCAAATCATATTAATTTAAAGCGAAGAATAATTAATCAAACAACACATAGACATATCGAATGATTAAAAGGGATAAAAAACTTCACTTCAGTTGAACATGGAGTTATGATGAGTGTATAAGGGTTAAGAAATCCTAAAAATCGACCTATATGTCTGCAAGCTTACTAACGATTTCCACACAAATCATGAAAAATAGGGTTTTTATATATAGGGAATAAGTCTCGATGGTGTCGCTTGTTACTTGGGATGACGTCATCCCATCGAATTTTCCATGGGCTTCTTATAAGCCGGCTACTGCGATGGCGACAAAAAAGGATCACGACGGCGTCGCCTTGAGACTTTAATGGCGTAAGAAGGGTTTGCGAAAATCTTGTAAGGTTGCATCTTTGTCTCATTTCTTCTCTAATTGAGCCTAAGCCACATGTATTTCCTCTAAATGCTAAAATAAAAAAAAGAAACGACTAAGAACGATAAATGAGGACATTTGCGTGATTTTGGGGTTCAAATGACTCTGAAAAAGTGTATAAAATGATACCTCATCATGTATTATACATTTGTAAGAATATCATAATGATACCTCTATTAGAGATTTAGGGAGAATGATCTTTTATTTTCTTTTTTTTGTTTATGTTTGTGATAAGATTTGTGTGTAATGGTAATGATGATGGTGATATTGGGATGGTGGATGAGGAATGTGATAAAGATGGTGGTGGTGGAAAGCACATGAGAGGGTAAAAAGGGGATGGTTGATGTAATATTTGTTAATCAAAGTGATCATTTATGTAACAAGTACCATTTATGTAACATGGACCATTTATAGAATTTATTTTCAAGTGTAAAATGGTCATAAAAGCCCAAAAAAGACAAAAAAACCACATTAATGTTCACATATGTATTTTTTATGTTTATAAAAGTATATTGGGGCAAGCATGATGTTTAATTTGATGATTAGCCCTTTGGCAAATTAACTGTAACAGTGAGAGAGCAGTGAGTGAGTGAGCAGTGAGTAGTAGCTGTATTTTTTAAATGTTTAGTCACGTAGTTGTATTTGTAAGTATAATGTGTAAAACATCTCACTGAATGCTCAAAGCTCACAAATGCTACTTCAAAGAGCGTTGGAAAAGGAGCATTCCAAAAAAAATAGATAAAGCTCTTTGCTGCTTCCCAAACGAACATTAAAATTCACAATGCTTAATGCTCACCGTTCCTAAATTCTCCTAAAAGCTCTTCACCAAACACACTCTTAATATTTGAGGCTCCTGTATACCTAAGTTCTTCTAAGACTTTGACGACCTATATCTCTTATTAGAAGTCTAAGGACATCTACTATGATAAACATTTCTAAAGGTTTATAATGTTAGTTTAATAAAACTTTAAGCCTGTTGATTTGGGCCTGCTTAGTATTTAAGGTTTCATTTGTCTATTCCTATTTAATATATGTTTATTGTAATAGCTCAGTTGAATCTGAATAATATATATTTTCAGTTTTCCATCTAGTTTCTACATGGTAGTTGTTAAGTTGTGAAGGCTTATCCCACATCGGTAAGATAAGTAAACTGAAGAGGAGTTTCAGACTTATAAATATCCCTCTCATTGTAATTGTAAACTTGGACCTGGGTGTGTGTGTCTCATTGTATCTTGAGTGTGTTTGTTTGTACCCGTCGCGGCTTAGCACGGGTTGTGCAGTTGGGCACGACCGTGCAGTTTGCAAGAGCTTAATAATATCTCTCTGGTTTGATCCCGTGGACTGCCATGACTATCCTTGTCGTGGATACCATGTTATATCTTGTGTCGATTTACTTTTTGCTATTTATCTTCCGTAAGCCTTGTTTGTGTTCTTTGTTGTTCTTACTTGTTTGGTTATTCGTTGTGTAATCCTTTGTCATGGGTGTTATATTCCTTATAAGTGGTATCAAGAGCCGAGGTTCGAGAAGAAGGAATCATACAACTCGGAGGAGGCCATTTACGAGAAGAACAAAGACTTTATGCTTGGTTTGTCGAATTCTGTACAACGGTGGTAGAATTGACATTGCAGGTTACGATAAACAATGGAAGTTAAATATCGACAGAGTTAAGAGGTGTTAGTAGACATTCCAGAGAGGATTACAGAGCATGGGTTGAGTTCAGAAATTACTCAGAGCCCAGGTGGGAGCTCAAATACGAGCGAGGGGTCCAAAACCAGTGGGAGCTTCGAGGATTATGGAAGATCAGATGAAGATTGATGCTCTGAGAAGCAAGTGCTTGGTTATTTGCTTACAATTGGTGTAGCAACAGTCAAATGAGAGTCTAGTTTTATTGGCTATTGTGTAATCCAAAAGAGGGTGTGGAGAAAATCTTTATGAGAGAGTTTTTGTGAGGATATTGAGAGTTGAAGTGTCCTACAATTTTATAATCACAAATCTATATTAGTTTTTCTATAGGATCTAGGACAGTTGAATAAACAGCAAAGAAATTGAGTAATGGAGGATGAGGTACTTACCAGAGAGATAGAGAGGTTCTCAGTTTAATGATGTTAGTTCAGGATACCTTGTATCGAAAGTCTCTTAGCCCTGTGTTTGGTTAGTGGCGTGTTCCGTATGTTCGGCGGTACAGGAAGGTCAAAGTAGTAGCATTATTAAAGGGAATGTGGTTTGAAGTTTACGGAGATTACTTGAGACGGAGAGGAGTGAAGTGATCAGCCTTTGAGTAGGAAATTGTTGAGTTGTGAAGGCTTATCCCACATCGGTAAGATAAGTAAACTGAAGAGGAGTTTTAGACTTATAAATATCCCTCTCATTGTAATTGTAAACTTGGACCTCGGTGTATGTGTCTCATTGTATCTTAAGTGTGTCTGTTTGTACCCCGTGCAGCTTAGTACGGGTTGTGCAGTTGGGCACGACCGTGTAGTTTGGCAAGAGCTTAATAATATCTCTCTGGTTTGATCCCGTGGACTGCCACAACTATTCTTGTCGTGGATATCACGTTATATCTTGTGTCGATTTACTTTTCATTATTTATCTTCTGTAAGCCTTGTTTGTGTTCTTTGTTGTTTTTACTTGTTTGGTTATTCGTTGTGTGATCCTTTGTCGTGGGTGTTATATTCCTTACAGTAAGTTATGAAGTAAAAGAAAAAGAAAAAAAGTAAGGTCATCCTGTTCTTCGTTTGCTTTTTAGGTTTGTTTCGATGTTTATTTAAATTGATGTATCCGCTGTGGTGTCATTTGTATTAACCCCTTATCGGTGTCGTATACTAAGGAGTGTTAAAGATCTAACATATAACCCAATACCTTGTCATAGATCCAATGAACCAATCCTAGCCATCATTTTTTTCATCAAAAATAAAAAAACTCACTTTCCCCCTCTTTTTAAAAATAAAATATCTTACAAACGGTAAATCGTCACACGACAAAAAATACACCATCGCGACGAGTATTTTTTTATCTTTTCTCAGTAGACGGGGTTTGACACGATTTATTTTCGATGAACTTTTTTTCCGATTTTTTTTTTTCAACTTATGTTCAACGATTTATCGAAAAATCATATATGATTCGTATAACGAATCATATATGATTCGTATAACGAATCATATATGATTCGTATAACGAATCATATATGATTCGTATAACGAAAAGCATATATGAATTTCATGAAATTCATATATCGCATTTCATGACAATCATATATTTGATTTGTGATTCTAACGAACTTTTTTCATTTTGTTTCAGTCACGAATTGCGAAAATCATATATGATTCGTATGACGAATCATATATGATTCGTATAACGAATCATATATGATTTCATAAAATCATATATGATTTCATAAAATCGTATATGACTTCATAAAATCATAAAAAAAAGTTCGTCGAAAGTACATAGTGTCGCCCCGTTATAGAAAGATAATTTAATTCTCGTCGCGATGATATGTTTTGTTTTGCGTAACGATTAACAGTGTGTGAGATATTTAATTTTTAAAAAAGAGGTGGAAAGTGGGTTTTTTTTATTTTTGATGAAAAAATGAGTGGCTAGGATTGGTTCATTGGGTGTGCGTAAAGGGAAGGGTGTCATTGCCTTCTGGGCTGGACCCAACCTGGTTGTGTGGGCTCGCTACGCCTTTTGGGCTTGGGGCCATGTAGCCACAATTGCCGTTCAAAAAAAAATTTGTTACAACAAAGAAAATAAAAATGTAAATTTATGGTAATTTTATAATTATTGACTATTATAGAGCTTTAATTATGATTATATCCATTGTCTGAACATATATTTGATATGTAAGAATTTAAGGAGTATAAGCAATTATGAAACTTTAGTAATAATACAGATTTAATTTTTTTCTAAAGCTGTGTGTATTAGTAGTACTCAATGTATAATAAGAAAATATGCTATCAAGATTATCTTGTACAATTTTTGTCTATGATCATTAAGTCATTTACTCTCTCGGGAGATATTAAAAATACTCATTTCGTCTTATAATAAGTGTCTAGTTTGATTTTTTGAAAATTTTCTTTTTTAATTTTAACTTTAAATATTTTTGTTCGTTTTATATAATATTTATTGAAAATTATACCAATGGTAATACATTTATTCAAATAATTTTGCATCAAATATTATATAATAAAAAAATAGTTAATAATAAAGTTGAAAAATAAAATACTTCAAAATCTCAAACTAGACACTTATCGTAGAACAGATATACTATGAATTTTGTGATCCACAAATTATAAAACTTATGGTGCAAAACAGCAATATGACAAACAAAATATAAT
>BQNB010107993.1:0-23046 GCA_026074375.1 Tanacetum coccineum | reverse complement strand
TTTGATAATTTTCCATCATTTTCTATTATATTTTATAATTACCTTGGTTAAAGGTGATTAGTTGGAATTTGCTTAAGTAGTATTGATATTTTATACGTACGATTCACTACTATCAATTTTTTGGCGCCGCTGCCGGGGATTTGTGATTAAGATTCTCTCATTTGAAGTTTGTTGATCGTGATTTGAAGACCCTTTCGTTTTTGAAAGTTTTGTTTTTGTTAAAAAATCAAAAATAAAAAAAAAGTAAAAAATAATTTTCTTTTCTTTTAGTATAATTATCATATGAAAATCAAAAATAAAAAAATTAAAAATTAAAAAAATTGTCCATAAAAAAATAATAAACAAGGTTGGTAAAAGAACACCAACAAATAATACCTTCCATTGAGGTATTATCCATCAATAAGTTCCCAAACCAAAGAATTTAAACTTGCCTTTTGTGTCACTTGCGACGTACGGCTCACCTTTAAGAGTTAATCCTTTTAGAGAGTTACCGAGAAGCTTGTTGATTATTAGGTTTAAGTATCTTATCGTTATCCGTTATTTAAGTTCATTAAAAAAAACCAAAAAAAAAATCAAGTTTTTCTTTCTATATTTTAAGTGCATGCGTACTCGATCTAAATCCCGTAATCAAAACCGTCAAAAACAACAATTTCCACCAGTAGTTGTTGAACCTTTTAATCTCGAAGAACCAATTGAAAATCAAGTTCCTCTCATAGTTATGATGGCCAATAATCGTACTATGGCACAATTGCTCGAAGCACCCACCGAGGGTTACGAGGATGCGATCGTTGTTCCCGAAATTACCACGGATAACTTTGAACTCAAACATAGTTTGCTTACTCTCGTTCAAAATAAGAAATTTTTCGGACATGACAAAGAAGATCCTCATGCTCACATTCGTTATTTCAACAAGATCAATTCTACGATGAAGTTCCCGAACGTCCCGAGTACGTCGGTTAAGCTTATGCTTTTCCCATTTTCCCTCAAGGGGCCGCCCGGATTTGGATTGAGAAAGAACCCCCTCGATCGATTCAAACATGGGATGATCTTGTTTCAAAATTCATCAACAAATTTTTCCCTCCCTCCAAGACAACAAATCTTTGAAATGAAATCATGAGATTTCAACAAAGATTTGATGAGACGTTTTATGAGGCATAGGACCGATTCAACGATCTTCTTCGGGCATGTCCACATCATGGATTTTTAGAATTGCATCAACTCGATACATTCTATAATGCCTTGAACTCTAATGATCAGTGATTGCCTAAGAATCATTGAAAGCAAATCCAAAGTTCGTAATTCACGTAACAAACCGGTTGTTGCCAAAGTGAGTTCGAGCAGTTCTACCCTCGGCATTTCTCCCGATGTTGCCGAATTTAAGATATGGTGAAAGCCTTACTTCTTGATAAGAGCGGTCGAGGAAAAGTGTGTAACTTGCGGTGGTGCTCATTCTTACCGAAATTGTCCCGCCACCGATGGCAACGTTTATCGTGACAATATTCAAGACAATATTCAAGAAATACCGGTTACCGAGCCTCGATTGCTAATCAATTTCGACCTCCCGGTTTTCCTCCCGTTCAAAACAATCAAAACAATCAAGGAAATAATCAAAACCGTTACAACCAAAATCTGGCGAATAATTACAATCAAAGACCAACCTACCAACCCCCAATTAACCAAGGACAAATTTATCGACCCCAGGTAAATCAACCTCTAGTTTACCAAGCTCCACCATACCAAGCTCCGGCTCCTCAAACACAAGGTGTGACAAAGACCGATTTTGAAAGCTACGTCAAAGCCAATGATGCGGTCATGACCAAATGTCCAATATAACGGACTTGCTCACCAAAATCGCAAATTCTAATGCCGCTTCTACTTCGGGCTCGGGTTCTCTTCCAAGCAACACCGTTGCTAACCCGAAGGGTGAATTGAAAGCAATCACCACCCGAAGTGGTGCCTCTTATGATGGACCTCAAGTTCCACCACCGACTTCTTATCTTCCTAAGGTGGTGGAAAGCAAACCCGAGGTGACAAAGGACACGGTGCCTCCTACTAATAAAGACAGTACCAAAAGACTTAACCTCCGGTGTCCAAGTTCACCTCATGTACCCATAAATTCTGAACCCGTTGTTGCTCCCGTTAGTGCTCCAAATGCTACTTGAATCCAATCAATTCCGTATCCTTTTAAGGCTCGTAAATTGATGAAAGGCGTCGTGTGAAATAATCTAACGACCAACTGAGAAATTCTATGAAAATCTTGTAAAGATTTGAGTTTCGAAATTAGCGCTTAACGGATGTTTTATTCTTATGCTAAATTTGCCTCGACTTATTTAAGCCTTAATTGGAAACAAAGAAAAATTTAAGTGAAATGGTCTGAAACTTCTTTGAATGAGCATTTGTTCGGCGGTCATCCTCATTTTTAATTTACCGAAAAAGTGGAGACCCCGACAAATTTTCCATACCGTGTGATTTCCCCGGAATGGATGAGTGCTTAGCCTTGGCCGATCTTGGCGCTAGCATAAATCTCATGCCATTATCCGTGTGGGAAAAACTTTCTCTTCCGGTACTCACTCCTACTTGTATGACTCTTGAACTTGCGGACCGTTCGATTACCCAACCGATCGGTATCGCCGAAGATGTCGACGTAAAAGTAGGAAAGTTCCATTCCAGCCGACCTTTGTAGTCGTAGACTTTGATGCCGATCCTCGAGTTCCCCTAATTCTCGGGAGATCCTTCTTAAAGACCGGACGTGCCTTGATTGATGTTTACGAAGGAGAATTAACACTTCGTGTTGGAAAAGAAGCCGTAACATTCAATCTTGATCAAACTTCGAGGTACTCCTCTAATTACGATGATATGACGGCGAACCGAATCGACGTCATTGAAATGGCTTGTGAGGAGTATTCTCAAGAAGTTCTCAGTTTCTCGTTGTGATAGCAAGTGGCATCCCACTCCTTATTATGTCACAATCCCACTCCTTACTATGACCCGATCGTTTCTACCTCTTCTCCGACTCTCACTCCCTTCGGGGATAGTAATTTTCTTCTTCTTGAGGAAGCCGATGCTTTCCTTGCTTTTGAAGATGATCCAACTTCACCAGAAGTTGATGACTCTTACTATGACTCTTGAAGCCATTCTTAATAGTGATCCTTCACCACCCCCTCCCAATCAAGGAAATTATTTGCCAAAAATTCAAAAAGAACTTAAAGTTTGTGAAGCTAAATCTTCAATTGATGAACCTCCCGAGGTCGAACTTAAGGACTTACCTCCTCATCTTAAATACATATTTTTGGAGAGTGACGACAAGTTGCCCGTCATAATTGCTAAAGACTTGAGTATCGAGGAAAAAGCCGCTCTCATAAAGGTTTTGAAGTCACGCAAGCGAGCCATATCTTGGAAACTCTTCGACATAAAGGGTATTAACCCGGAATTTTGTACTCACAAGATTCTTATAGAAGATGACTACAAACCAGCGGTCCAACACCAAAGACGGGTGAATCCAAAGATCCACGATGTCATCAAAAAGGAGGTTAAAAAACTTCTTGATGCTGGATTAATTTACCCAATCTCGAATAGTCCTTGGGTAAGCCCCGTACATTGCATACTGAAAAAGGGTGGTTTTACCGTTGTCGCAAATGATGAAAATGAATTGATCCCGACTCGATTGGTTACAGGGTGGCATGTATGCATTGACTATCGTAAGTTAAATGAAGCCACCCGTAAAGACCATTTTCAACTTCCCTTTATGGATCAAATGCTCAAAAGATTAGCGGGAAACGATTACTATTGTTTTCTTGATGGTTTCTCGGGTTACTTTCAAATTCCCATCGATCCTAAAGATCAAGAAAAGACAACATTCAGGTGTCCTTACGGAACGTTCGCCTATCGTCGCATGCCTTTCGGCTTATGCAATGCACTAGGCACGTTCCAAAGGTGTATGATGGCTGTCTTTCATGATATGATCGAAAAAACGATGGAAGTCTTTATGGATGACTTTTTGGTCTTTGGGAATTCATTCGAAAATTGCCTCTCTCGTTTGGACAAGATGCTCAAAAGATGCGAAGACACAAATCTTTGTCTAAATTGGGAGAAAAGTCATTTCATGGTCATTGAAGGCATCGTCCTTGGCCACAAGATTTCAAAGAACGGAATTGAGGTCGATAAAGCCAAAGTCGATGTGATTGCTAAATTACCTCATCCTACCACCGTTAAGGGTGTTCGGAGTTTTCTCGGTCATGCCGGTTTCTACCGACGGTTCAAATGAATGTATTTAAGCTTTTAATACATTAAAGAAAAAACTTACCGAAGCTCCAATCTTGATTGCCCCAGACTGGGACTTTCCCTTTGAGCTTATGTGCGATGCAAGCGACTTTGTCATAGGTGCGGTCTTGGGGCAACGTCATGAGAAACACTTTAAGTCTATACACTATGTTAGCAAAACAATGAACGAGGCGGAATCGCATTACACCACGACGGAGAAAGAAATGTTAGCCATGGTGTATGCCTTCAAAAAATTCCCGAAGCTCAAGCACACTACACTACGACCGAAAAAGAATTGCTTTCCATAGTGTACGCTTTTGAGAAGTTCTGGTCATATCTCGTTTTTGTCCTAAAGAGCATAGGTGTATACTGGCATTCTGCTATAAAGTATCTCTTCGCTAAAAAGGATGCTAAGCCAAGACTAATGCGGTGGATCCTTTTGCTTTAAGAATTCGATGTTATCATCCGAGACAAAAAAAAGCAAAAAATTTAGCCGCCGATCATCTTTCCAGACTTGAGAACCCTCATCAAGATAAATTCGAGAACAAGAAAATCACGGAAACATTTCCCCTCGAAACTCTTGGATCGGTTGCTCTTCGTGTTGATAGCACCTCATGGTTTGCAGATTTCGCAAACTACCATGCGGGGAATTTCATTGTCAAGGGAATGTCGTCCCAGCAGAAAAACAAGTTTTTCAAAGATGTCAAACACTACTTCTGGGACGACCCCTTTCTATTCAAAATATGTGCGGATCAAGTGATCTGGCAGTGTGTACACGGCAAAGAAGCTCTCGACATCCTCGAAGCTTGCCATAATGGACCCACCGGGGGACATCATGGTGCAAATATCACCGCCAAAAAGGTCTTTGATGTCGGTTTCTTTTGGCCCACTATTTACAAAGATGCACACGAGTTGGTTAAAAATTGCGACTTGTGCCAACGTCAGGGAAAAATTTCACAAAGGGATGAGATGCCTCAAAATTCCATCCAAGTTTGTGAAATATTTGACGTTTGGGGCATTGATTTTATGGGGCCATTCCCGTCTTCACGAGGGAACAAATATATACTCGTGGCGGTCGACTACTTGTCAAAATGGGTTGAAGCGAAAGCGCTCCCCACCAACGACGCCCGAGTTGTTTGCAAATTTCTTAAATCTCTCTTCGCCCGATTTGGTGCCCCTCGTGCTATCATAAGTGATCGCGGAACCCATTTTTGCAATGACCAGTTTGCAAAGGTCATGCTTAAATACGGAGTCACTCATCGTCTCTCCACCGCGTATCACCCACAAACAAGTGGGCAAGTTAAGGTATCCAATCGTGGCTTAAAACGAATTCTTGAAAGGACAGTGGGCGAGAACCATGCCTCTTGGTCGGACAAATTAGATGACGCTCTCTGGGCCTTCCGTACAGCTTACAAAACACCCATCGGGTGTACTCCTTACAAGCTCGTGTATGGAAAGGCATGTCATCTACCGATTGAGCTCGAGCACAAAGCCTACTAGGCCTTGAAGCATGCTAACTTTGACCTTGAGACCGCGGGTGATCACCGCAAAGTTCAACTCAATGAACTAAATGAACTTTGTGATCATGCCTATGAGAATTCTTTGATTTACAAGGAGAAAACTGAGAGGATCCATGACGCCAAGATCAAAAACCGCGTTTTCAACATCGGTGATCAAGTCTTCCTCTTTAACTCTAGATTGAAGATGTTCTCGGGTAAGTTGAAATCCCGTTGGTCCAGACCATTCACCATCACCCAAGTTTTTCCATATGGCACCGTTGAGTTATCTCAAAACTCTGGGCCAAACTTTAAGGTGAATGGTCATCGAATTAAGCACTACTTTGGAGGGGACGTACCAAAATTGGTTGTCCCGGATCTCCAAACCTTCCCCAAGGACAAATGAATTCGGGGATTGGGTCAAGCTTAGTGACCCTAAACAAGCGCTTCGTGGGAGGCACCCCATGCTTATCCGTAGTTATGTTATGTAGTAATGAATAAGTATTTTTGTTGTGAGGAGGCTTGCCTCTTTCCTTTTCCGTGTTTTGTGTTTTGTGTTGTATTGTCCAGGATTGTCCCGGATTTTTGAAGCCTCTCGTGCTCGCGGTTTTGTCCTTCGATCATAAGAGCTTCAAGTCCTTAGCTTCATTTGGGAATCCGACATCCAAATATTATCGACTAACGTTTATCTTTAAGCATACTTAATAAACGACTTAGGATTTACGTAGAGACATTTCGTAAAACATTGAGGACAATGTTTAGTCTTAGTATGGGGGGTATCTTCGATTTGATTATGCTTGGAGTCTTTGTTTTCACGTAATCCTGTTTTTACCACCAAAATTTCAAAAAAATGAAAAAATTTAAAAAAATTTCAAAAATAAAATAAGTGTTTTGTCATAATTTTGACTTTCCTGGTGGGTAGAATAAGAGTAAATTTTGACCCGATCGAGCGTGTTTGCTTAGCTTGTTCATTAACGTTTAGTCTAAGGGTTCGCAAAAATCGCGAAGAACGAAAATTACTAGTTAAGTATGAGTTGGATGCTAAACAATGATTATTTGGAAATCTTAAGAGCTCATGTGTGTAATTTGTCGCTTTTTTTCCCATAAGCTCTTAACCTAATTAATATACGTGTTATTTTTGGAGATTAAACTTAAATCAATAATTTTTATGTAGTATATAGCAAAAACTTTAGCATTAGTTCAAATTTATACTTCAATTTTTCAAAAAGAAGTCTTCCTTATATATATAAAAAAATGATGTTGAAAAATGAAAAAATATATAATAAATATAAACTGTGGGCTGATAAAAGTTTGTTGTATCTTGCCGGCTCACAACCGATGTTACAGCCTTCTAAAGAAAGCCCATAGTAAGAATAATAATCCAAGACTGATAAAAGTTTGCTGCATCTTGCCGGCTCACAACCGATGTTGCAGCCTTCTAAAAGGTCGAGGGTTACAAATTGCATAAATGGTTAATATTAAGTGTGAATAAAAGATCTCTTTTTGTTAAATTCAAATATGCTTTTGAACTTTGGCTATTATATTTTATAAGCTATGTGCATACGGAAAACCTGAGAGTTTTTGAAACCTAAGGTCCGTGAGTCCCGATACTAGTCTCTGTGGGGTGTCAAAAGCCTGGTCACTTAACCGCAAGGTTGGGATGTGCCGAGACGAAAGTCGCTACATGGGATGATCTCGCCTTCAAACTCATTATTCTCGGGTGGAACGTGAAACATAGAATGTTGCAAAACGTTGATCCATGGTTGAAATTCAAAATAGCACATACACCTTAAGATATAAATTGCCGGGAGTAAAAAGTTTACAAGTTGCAAATATGAGTAGTGGTAGCATCTTAACTCACAATTAACGGTGATTTCGTTTTAAGCTTGGTTTGGAATAAGTGTAAAGTCGGGAACGATGAATTTATCCTTTTTGGGACATTCTCGGAGCGAAATGCATCTTGTTCTATGATCCCTTAAAGTTATTAAATAACGAAAGTCAAAACATTCTAGTTAGTTGATTAATGAAAAATGAAAAATACAAAAAGATGTGTAGGAATAGGTGTATATATATAAAAAATTGGTAAGGACGGGGATTTTCAAAACTTATGAGTCTTTAACTTCTTTGATGAACACTTAGCTACTTTTCAAGGTTATTAGTCGAGGGTGATTGAGATTCTTAGTTTTCTAAATGCTTACTTCATTCTAAGTGCTTACTTCAGAGCATTGCCTGAGGACACGGCAATATCTTAGTATGAGGGATTTTGGTATGCGTTTAATTACACATACCTTTCACCATTAAAATCGGACTTAAATGACCAAAAACGTGCCAAAAATACATTGTATTTGTATGTTTTCACTTATATTGCGCAGGAAACTGATATCCGACAAAAGGACGAAAAATCAAGCAAAAACAGACAAAACCCTAGCCGGAAAGAAAACCAAAGTCAAACGAACCAAGGTCAATACCCCCCGATCAAAGTCAAAGCCAAGTCATTAAGTCAAAGAAAATACAACTTTAGGAACCAAATTTGCCAAATCCTAAAGTTGTATAACAAGGATAAATACTACAAGGACAGAAGTTGTAATCATGCCATATATAACTTTAGGGGGGCATTTCTGCCAAACCCCTAAAGTTATATAACAAAAGGACCATGCATGAAAAAGCCCTTATAACCTTGGAGGACTAATTCTGCCAATTCTCTTTTAACTTTATACCTAAAGGACGAATTGTGCAAGTTACCCATATAACATGAGGGACTTATTTTGCCAAGTACCCAAACTCACCCTTGACAACTCAAACATACCTGTTATAACATCCATTCCCGCCAAAACCCTTTAACCAACCCATCTCTACTGTTCACGCTTCCTTGCCCCCCCCCCCTCCTCGACCACTATTCACAACTAGCCAAAAACCCATTATACCACCCTTCCCCACCCCCACATGGCCTCTTGCCACCATGGCAATCCCCTAATGCCTCATTGGACAACAAAAATCAAGGGTCTTGATCATTCTACTTGGGCACAAAGGCAATTTTTTATGGCTAGGATTAACTTGGGGCATCCTCTCACACAACAAACACACTTGTGTTTCTGTCTCAGCAAAGAAACACAACCTAGAAGAAGACAAAGATTGAAGAGAGAGCAAGCACTTAGTCGTTTTTAGTATAAATAGGAGCTCATTGTAGCCATTTTGGCAAGTAGTTTTTAGTTTTTTATCTAGTTTTAGTTTTAAGTCATTTTTTGTCTTTTAAATCTTGTAATGTTTTTTAGTTAATGAAAATTTAAAGTTAATCTATTTAAGTTTACTTGTCGTCAAAGGTTGTTCAAAAGATCTTATAAGCTTTCACTAAAGCCTTTATAGCTGTTTTCATAAGAAAAAAAATGACTCATAAAAAACTGTTAAGAAAACACAAAAAAAAATCCTCCCCTCACAAGTACACTCAGTCTTAATCTGGATGATAAGCTAATTGTGGAAGACTTATAACCTACTAGCTTGTCTTTTTGACAACTAGATCTTGTAGACTCTTTATTCCTTTTTGAGCAAGGGATGGTAAGTTTTCTTATTTTCCAATTTTTTGTATTTACTGTAGCAATGCTTATTGTCTGCTTATTTTAGCTGATTTTAAAAAACTTTGGCTTAGTTATGTTGGTTAAATGCTATTTAGGCTGGTCTTATAGTTATTTTAGCTCTTAGTTAAGTTTTTAAGCTTTAAACGTCTTATTTAGTTATAAACCTGCTTATATCCATTTTGCTTATGAAGTGCTTATAAGTGCTTATTTCTCTGATGAAATTTGTTAATATGCCTTTATGTTTATGTGTTCATCTATTTTCAACAACCAAGCCTTAAATCACCTTTAATCAGTTTTAAAAAAGGACCTTTAAAACTTAAAGAGTGTTTGGCACAAGGTGTCAAACGGGTCAAAATGGTTTTAAAATAGTTTGGGTCATTTGGCCAACTTTGTCAAGGGATTTTTAAGTCTTAATAAGCTGTTTTTACAAGTGTTTAAGTTTAAATGTTTGATTTTAAGCTTTTTCTATAGGTTGTATAAAACAGTTGGACTCAAAACAGTTTTAAATAGCTTATTCGCTTAAGCATTGTTTAGCTACTTACTTTTGTGTTTTTCATGCATGTTTAGGTGTCAAAATTGAGTAGTATAAGTTTCCATTTGGTTAGCTTTGGTTTGACTGAAAACTGCCAACTCTTCATGAGTCATTTTTTTTAGTCAAAAGTTCAAATTTTAATATCCAAATACTAGATAGTAAAAGTTGATTGTAGCTTATGAAATTGTGTGCACAAGCTCATTAGGAGCTTCACTCCATCTGTTTTTAGCTAACTTTTCATTTTAAGCTTGTTTGGTGGCTTATTTATAAGCTTACTTTTTGTCCCTTTAAAACTGTCGCAACACCCTTTTCTTGCTTATATGCTTCTCTAAATTTTAGTTTTCTTGCATCTCTAGGAAGCCAATAAGCCCGATCTATAAAGCAAGCCCTAGCCTTGAATGACCCACTATAGTGCTTATAATTAAGCCCCTAGGTGCCCTTTTACTGTTTGTATGCTTTATAAGCTTAAAAGCTTATTTTGGATTTATGGCTTTTCTGTCTGTTTTTATTAGCTTATTTCTATCTGCATTTGCTTATTAGGTTTAGAGCATCATTTGTTTTTGCTTTATTTGTTTTGCCATTAGCTTATTTTGCCCTTTTAGTGGCTTATTAGTTTGGCCTTTTAGTGCCTTAGGTTAAGAAGTAGAATATGCCCTCCTTTTAGTTGCTTACTTTAAGCTTATTTTTGATAGTGTTTGCTAATTAGATGTAGTTTAGACCCCCTAGCTTAATCAGCTTTGTCCCTAGCTTATTCAAGCTTTTTGAGCTTATTTGCACCTTTAGCTTAAGATTTTATAGTATAAAAAGCTTTTAAGTATTTCTGCCTGTTTAGCTCAATTTAGCTTATTTTCTTAGATTGTTTTTGTTCATTTTTGCTTATTAAGTAAAGTAGTCTATTTGTTTTAGCTTATTATGTTGTCTTCTTAGCTTATGTCTTATAAAAAAGCCCAATAGTTAGCTTAGTTTAGGTTCTTAGTGTAAAAAGCTTTTCTGACAAGACTTTTCAGCTTATTTCGTGCTTATTTGTTAGTTATAAATTTTTTTGTCTTTTTTAAAGTTGCTTATTTTCATCTTGTTTAAAAAGTTGTAAAAAAATGAAAAACAAAAACGTTGGGATTAGGGGAAGCCCCAAGTGAGCAGGGCTCGAACTTGGGACCTCAACCCCAATCAACCAAAGTTTTATAACACTCACTACCGGTATGCAACAATAGCTCATCCGGTAGTGATTTGCAAAATTTATTATATAAGGGTCATTTAGCCCATTAAGCCCATAAGCTGTTTTCAGCTTATTTCGGCTTATTTATAAGCAAACTTTTCTAGCTTTTATTTTTCCTAAATCCAGTACACTTTAAACTACTTTTCTGTATTTTTTGAGATTTTTCCCATTTTGTTTACTATTTTTTATCATTTATTTTCTTTAAAATTGTTTTTTAATTATAAAAAATTAAATAAAAATAAAAAAAATATACTTCTTTTTTAGAAAATTTTCTTTTGTCATATTGCACTTAAGAAAAATAGAAAAACTTTCGTAGGGTCATTTTTGCAAAATTTCATTTTTTAAAGAACGGGATTCGTTCCCGTTCACGTTTTTTGTGTTTTAAAGCTCGAATCAACTCCGTTTTCGTTCTAGTTTTCTTTAATCTTACGTTTTGGTTAATTAGAGTCTATTTGTCCGGTTTCATTGATTTTGTATACTACTTCCGGTTTCATTGATTTTGTGGATTTTTATCCTTTTTATATATTTACATTTATTTATATTTATATATTTATAAAGGGTTGATCAATTTCCAAATCACTTTACAATCTCATTTTTCACCACATCTTGGACTTTGGGATTTAAACGCCTTTGGGGTTGAATGACTGGTTTGTAATCATCTTCCATTAGAATATTGTATGTGTAGTATGATGGACTGATTCCCTTGATGTCCGACATTTTCCAAGCAATTGCTCCCTTACATTTCTCCAATACCTGCAAAAGTGACATTTTCTCTTTTTCGGACAACTTAGATGAGATGATTACGGGAATGGATTTGTCTCCGTGCATGTATGCGTATTCTAAGTGTTGAGGCAATAAATTTAACCCAGGTTTCTTCTCATCGATCTCGTAAGCACTAGCCGAGTAAAGGTGTTCACTTTTAACTTCATCAGGTTTTGCTGTTTCTTGTGCAACTGGATACGGCGTATTAACAGAGTCGAAAAGCCGTATTGGTACCTCTGAATCAGAATCATTAACAGATTTACAACTTTCTAGTCTGATTGATCAATCGATTTCTCTAGTCCCTTTAATAAAAACGAATCAGACTTATCATTTGCTAGTAATTCTTGAGCCTCTGCATCGATCGTGTCATTCAAGTCATCAACCCCGTAGCATTCATCATCTTCAGCGAGTGGTTTCTTAATTGATTGATCTACGTCAAAGATCATCCCCTACCCTTAGCGTTATCTTTTTATTAATCACGTATATCATAGCACGAGCAGTTGCCAAAAATGATCTTCCTAAATTTATAGGAACTTTAGATTCTTCGGGCATATCTAAGATAACGAAATCTATGGGAATGATAGCCTTTGGTTCTCCCAACCCAAGTTTTTCATACATCGTATATGGCATCAAGCTTATACTAGCTCCTAGGTCTGCTAACGCATTTTTAGTATGTAATTGGCCAATGTCACAAGGAATAGTAAAACTCCATGGGTCTTTCTCTTTTGCTGGAAGCTTGTTTAATAATACGGCTGAGCATCTCTCATTCATAGTGATTGTACAAGCTTCTTCCAGTCTGGCCCTATTTGTCAGCAAACCTTTCAGAAATTTAGCATATTTTGGCATTTGAGCTAGTGCTTCGATGAAAGGCAAATTGATGTTGAGTTGCTTCAGGTATTCTAAGAACTTTTTCTGCTAAGCCTCTTCTTTTTCTTTTCTCAATCTTCGGGGAAAGGGAACCGGTGGCTTTTATACCTTACTAGATGGCTGAAAAACAGGTTCGTTCGTATTCTGGGGTTGATCATTGGTGAGGATTTCATTTAATTCAACTGGCTTGTCATGATTTACTACTAGAGGTTCTTTGGTATGTATGTTGGCGTTGTTATTTTGAACATCTTGAGTCGTAGTTTTTCCACCTCTGGTAGTTACTCCTTTAATTTCGCCATTTGACATTGGAGTATTATCGATTACCCTTAATAACTCTTGCACCTCAAACCTAAGCTCGCTCAATGAATTATTCCTCTCTTTAAATAAGATCTCGTTGGTTGTTCTGAATTCACAGATAAACGCCCTCATCTCATCGTGTTCCCGTCTTCCTTCGTCAATAAATTTGTATAATATTTCTTCCATAGTTAGTCTTCTTTCCGGATAAGTAAAGTGACATGGACGAAGTCCGGAGACTCTTTCTGAAAAATAAGACATGATTCAAAGTAAAGCTATTCTAGAGAAATAGACTTGCACAAATATTTAAAACTTTAGTAAATACGTTGTATACAAATGACTAAATACGTCGTATTAATGAACAGAACGGATACGTTGTATTGGATAGAAAGTTGGATACGTCGTATTCAATGAAATTGGATACGCCGTATCGGTTATTCGACCAGAATAGTGTATTATGAAAACAATTAAACAATTAAACTAAACAAATATACAGAATTATACAGAATTGAATACTTAATCTAAATTACACTAATCCTAAGGGTTAGATCTAATCTAATGTTAAAAACCAAAATATCAAATAAAAATCAAGATTAAATTTTCACTCCCCAACAGCGGCGCCAAAAACTTGATGTGTCGTTGTGTGGTGTGTAATTTTATGATTTCAAGTTTTAAATTTATATTTTGTCGACTTTACCAAAAACAACACTTTAATGGGCAGTGTACCTGATCGGTGGTAGTTTCGTGGTAAGTAGGATGTCGATCACTAAGAGCGAGAAATAATCTTTCAATTTATTAATATTTTGGTTATCTAATCTAAGTTAGTTCTATTGTATGTTAAACCTATGCTAAACCTATGTTTATCCTAAATCTAACGGATAAAGGGGGGGTTTCAGCCTAAGAGACTGGCACGGGTTTGGTGGTGACTAAAACCAATTCAAGATGCAAAAACACACGCAAGCAAATTAACAGAAGATAAAAGAGCGGTCGAGCCAAACATAAGAAAAATGTATTAGACATCATTAATCCGATTAGAACGTTGGTTTGTTTATTCTAGTGCAATGATTACTTATCTCGAGGCGGCATATCATTCTTAAGACTTAGGCGTTACTTCTTCCTAAGACCTAGACACGCATAATTCTGTCACAATTAAACGTATCTGCATAAAGCATCCTTATTTGTTGATTATAATTTATCTAAAGCAATGGTGATCTTGTTAAACCCTAGCTCATAGAGACTTTACCCACTTACTGCTTAATGGCAATTCATACTCTAGTAGTCCACTAACCAAGTCTTTACCAATTAATTAAGAACGTAATTGTTGATCCCAAGGGTCACCTGTAGGTCCAACTAAGCTCACTAATCTAAAGGCAAAGATAGATCGTTAATTGTGATCCTATTGGTCTAGATGTATAAATCACTATATGGAGAGCCATCCCAGCATCTAGATTACTTGGCCCGTATCACTAGATCCAGTTGAATGATAGGTCGCATACAAAAGCACATAAACAAGTATGAAGATAAACATAAACAAGCATTCAACGATAAATTATGCAATCAAGATAAAAAAACCAAACATTCAGATCTTCATAACAATGGCTAATACCCGAAGGTATTAGCCTTCAAACGTCATAATTAATACAAAAGCAATCATTTAGCCAAGGTAAACTAACCGAGTTAACGAATGATACCAAAAACTGAACGATTACAAGAGTATACGGAATTACACGTTGTCTCCTATGGAATTGATAACGTTGCTCGACCTTTTCTGCTCTTTTTCTCCTCTGAAAATCGACTTTTATGATTTAGGTATCGAGAATATGATTTAGCACACTCAAAACTCGTTTTTGAGTATTCTATTTATAAGGTCTGGAATCGGGTCGATACTCATTTCGTAGGGACCACATTGATATCTTCCAGAATATTCACATTCTATAACTTGAATACGGCGTATAAGATATTTCTGGATACGGCGTATTGAATCTTATTCCTTCGTGGTCTTCAGTGAAGTGTAGGCATAGATACGCCGTATCTTTCTTGATAGATACAGCGTATTGGTATGTCAGAATCAGTAATCTTCAGATTTCTTCGTTTAAGATTCAGAATGCGTGCCTTTTCATTAACTTTCACCAAGTACTCCATTATTACTGCAATTCTCAAATACAAACGATTAAGTAACAATTCTTTGCAATAATTATACAATATGGGTTAATTACATGAGATAAATGATGCTATAAAAGTAACGTTATTTGATGTCATCAACCGTGGTTATCTTGGCAATTCTAAGAAATACAAATTCTAACAGATTTGATAAAAAAATGTCCATAAATGTTCCACTGCTCCAATGCATTAGTAATAGTTATTGCCACAGACAATTACTCGCTGCTATATAGGGTGAAGTTAGCTTACAAGCAGTATGTTGTTTTTTAGGTCGATAACTTTTTTATGAGTTACGCATGGTTGTTTAGTATTGAGACATACAAGAGTGTTTGGCTATATTATAGGGAGATGAAGCATTTACTGAACAGAGTCATTTAATTTGCTGCAAGCAGATTTTAGAAGTAATCGCACACGGGTTTTCCAAAACTAACAATTGGTGTTTATTATCAGGAACTTTAGGCGCTAACAGATCCAATGAAGAAAGAAGTTTCAGGCGTTCGTAAGAAGATCGATTATGTCAACCAAGACTTGAAACCCCTAGGACAGACGTGTCAAAAGAAGGTAAAAACGCCTTCTGCCGATGCCAAAGTTTATGTATTTGGTCGCCTATATTTCTTAACAGATTATTACTAAATTGTCTTGATTATCTTTTCCTTATACAGGAAAGAGAGTACAAGGAAGGCTGTGATGTTTCCAATGAAAAGAACAAATAAAAAGTACAACTCATTACAAGATCGATGGAGGTTGGTCTCAAATTGGCGTCATAACATCCGCATGTGGGTAATGGGTTGAAACGGAATCATATCGTAACTTTCATAAGACAGTGGTGTTTGAATAGCTTGGTCGAGGTAAAATGCCACTGTCACACCCCCAAACGGGGCCTGGACGGAATACAAGTGTCCGGGGGCGTGACGTCATAATACACATCACACAAGATACAAAGAACGACCTCTAAGGGTACGTTGGAAAATCCAACATCGTTGCATTAATTAAAATAGTTAAAGTTTGACATAAGTTTAAAGATAATATGTGGAAGCGAATAAAAGTTTTAGAAATTGACAACGATGTTTAAACAGTAGATAATAGCGTTTCTTGAAAATCGGCCCAATGCATAGCGACACCAAATAGCAAGCAAAGACATTCATAGCTAAGCACCTGAGAAAAACATGCTAAAACGGTCAACATAAAGTTGAGTGAATTCATAGGTTTAAATTTAATATTAAAGGTGGACCACAAGTTCACAGTACGCACGTGACAGTTATAGGAGATACAACTTCACATAAAAAGCATTTACGTTTGCACTAAGCTCATGACACCGAAGCTCAATTTAAAAGGAAGCATTTTATATGCCAAATAGTATTCCGCGCCCTAAAGGTATCTGACCAAGATCACCTATTGACATTCTGACATGGTATATATTCGTTTGTTCGGGACCTCCGAAACTAGTAAGTACTACTTACCCGGATAGGGATAATTACTCCCAATAGATCTATTTACAACATTCGCACTCACTTAACCAGTACGGTCGGTTAAGCAATTGACGGTTCATGATAATTCGGGCATTAGTGGTCTATTCGCTACTTAGGCAACACGTAATCAGGAAAAGGAAACGTAAAGTAACTGTGTCCATAGTTTGAAAACAAGCAATGTTTCTCACCCCAAAATAGTACAGCAAAAGCAATAAAATATGGGGCTATGAACTCACCGTAGCAAAATGAGCAAATGATAATCACGCAAGTAAAAGGTGATATAGAAATCTAGCCGCGACCTAGAATAATAACGCGTCTCAGAAACACGAAAAGTATGCCAAGAATTGCACAATATGTTCATCACCAAAAGACATCCATGTGTGTTTGCTTTAGTTAGTTTAACAAAACATGATGAAATGAAATCATATAGTTTTTCGTTAAGTTTTTGCGTTTATCCAAAAGTTTCTATTTTTAGTAAGTTTCTATTTTAGGAAAGTTTTTAGTTTCGGGACGTTAATATCGTCCCCTACATTTGTTAAGTTTCCATAAGTCAAAACGCACTAACTAGCCTTAATTACTTAACTTCCAAGTCCGTTCCGCTAAGTTCTTACCAAACTTACTATTTTTAGTAACTTTATCGCTTTCCCAAAATATGTTGACGGCATCATTAAACAATAAAAATCAATATATAAGTGTTACTATATGTTTCGCTAATGTTTAGAAAGTCTAAAAATGTCCGAAAGTGTCTGAAAACCCGTTTTACTATTCACATCAGCAACTATTCATTTGGTTTTGCCGAAAAATATTTCAAGTTTCATGTGGCCATAACTTGGTCGTTTTAAATCCGTTTTTAAAGTGTGATATATGAAAAACTATCTATTCGAAACAAGCTTTTCAAAAACTACTTTTACGCCTTAAGAAAACATTTTTAGGTCGACCAAATCCTCAAAACAAATTTGGGACAGCAAGCACTTTTTTGTCAAAAACACAACCAAAATCCACCCAAACTTCACAATAGTGCCTAATCTAGCCTAATCTCTCTCTTTTCACAACTAAACCACAACAAAACCACACCTAAATTTAACCTAATTCCTTCATTTCTATTGTTGCAACACTCATCAACTCTCATCTTACCAAGAACATAATATTTAACTAGTAAAATAAGGTAGTATCATTATTTATGAAATCTTGTCTTTTAAATCTTTCCAAAATTGAAACACAACATATGGATGTATGGATCTTGAACATATAAGAAGAACATAAGGAAAACCACAAGGAAAGATTCAATATACTTACAAGAATGAAGAACAAGAAGTGGTAACACAAGATCTATACCCAAAATCACTAGATCTTGAAAACCTCCAAATAATAACCAAACATTAATTTGTAGATCTTAAATAAAACCCTTAAATCAAAGAATCAATACATGCTAACACCTTAGATGTTCTTAGAAATGAACTTGGAATGAGTGAATCTTGATAAAAATCAAAGATATGAAAATTATATGTGTGTGTAGTGGTGGCCGCGGGTTTTAAGAAGAGAGGGAGAGAAGAGATTTTTGTTGGTGGCTTTGGAATGAGATGATAACCTAATGTTGTGATATGTGATGTATTTATAGGGTGAGTGTTAGGGTTTTAGGGTAAGACTTGTCCAAGTAAAATAACCAACATACACTAAAGTGTGTGTATGTGTTTGTGGGTTCGGTTGGGTGCAAGCAAAAAGGGAGACCACAACATTTTTCTAGCAAGGTTCAAGTATCAATTGTAAGGTTAGTCAAATGAGGTCAAATGTACAAGTCAAAGTGTGTAAGAATGAATTTGTCTTGGCTTGGATGGGTGAGTGTGCATGAAATAGACTTCCACATGTGTCACTTTCATACACATGCATGGGAAGTTCAAGAAAAGATGCCTTTGATTTAATTTCAAGGCTTATGCTTGCATTTGGTTTGAGTTTAGGCGTCCAATATATATATCAAGAGGGAAGGGTGAACGAAATTTTTGACTTTAAAATGCGAGATGGATGATCACTAAAGTTTACACGAAAAGATTTCGAGTTTTTGGGGTTCCGTTAGGTCAAAAACGCGAAAACGCAATTTAAACGTTAAAGCGTAAAAATAAATTTCAAGAGTGATCGTAAACTATGAAACACTTAGAAAAGATAAAATAACTTATTTAATATCTAAACTAATGAATATCCGATGGTGTCCGATGACGCTTTTCAGATTTACGCGGGTTTACTTCCTGGTAAACCGCCAGATTCAAACGTAACGTATAAAACGTATAAAGTAAAAAATTAATTGTCAGAAAAGTTTATAATATTGCCTAAAATCTTGGGGGTGACAAGTAGTAAATCTACTTAGGCATATATTTCAGTCTTTTTCTCTGAGCGTATTATCTTCTACTAGCAAATAGTAACTTCCTCTAGATGTTTTTATCTTTGTTACTGGCAGTTGTAAACTTCACAGCAGTCTTATACACTTTTGAATAATTTTCATGAAATTTTCCCTGCTAAGTACTAACTTTGGCTAAGCAGGATTTTACATCATTAATCTATAAGAGATAGCAGTAAGTAATACTAGCTGCATTTTAGTTAAGAAGGCTTTTATTCCAATAATAATCCCCTATAAATCTTTGCTATTCTATCCATAAATCAATTAGTTTCTCTTAAATAGCTTCATAATCACCAGTGTGGATGCTTCCAAATACTTCATTGATTATTAAGATGTTTTTGTGAGAAGTTTTAGATGCTGATATGCCATTTCAATGAATTATTCAACCTGAAGCTTCTTGTTCAGATATATGTAATTTTAGGTGGTGTAAGGGGATATCTCTTTTCTACAAGCATGTAAAAATCATTCACAGCATTTGCAATACATCAAGCAATGCACTTCCACATGAGTTCATAATAGCTTCCAGCATTAGACTTTGTAACTTTGTTACAAACCTTCTAGTGTTCATCTTTCTACATGTGGTTCAAACATTGTCTTCATAATCATTCTATAATTACTTAATCCAAGCTCTTCCAACATGGTTTGTTGATCCCTATTTGCTTTTACAGCTTGTTAGTATCTTCTAAAATCTTCCGGGTAAAACTTTTAAGCATGAACAAAGGACCATATGTACATTTGATACTTACATCTGCTGCTACTATTTGATAATAGTTTTCTTTCCTTCTTTGTGGATCTTCCAGTAATTAAAACTTGGGTCGACTTAGTAGCTAAAGGTCACAGGAACAATTGCAACATTTTATTCATTGGAATGATTCCATTAGACTTTGAAGCTCTGCTGTGTCTTCTATTCCTCTCCACCTTCTGCTTCTTAGTACTCTCTATGTTTAACTTCTTCTCTTAGGTCTCTTTTTGAGCATACCCTCACACCAATCACGAATTCTAAAAATCTTACAAAACATGTTTACCCTTATGAAAGCTTGTCAAACATTCTTTATAGGAATCAAGTCTTTAGATTTCAAGTCTTTATTGCTTCCAGCCTTCCATTTTCGTAAGGTAATCTGATCTTCTTCTGTTGGAGTTTTTGGTTGGTGGTTTGTATCCTCTTACTCATCTGCTATTTTTGCTGCCATAAGTGTTTTCTACTTTGCTCTAAGGAGTTCTTTTAACAATGTGGCTTTTTCTTCAATTTATAAACTGCCTCTTGTTCTCAGCTTTTAGTCTTTCTAGCCAAACTGTAATCATTATCACAAATTTTGCTTGAATTGGTCATCCCAAGCAAATTATGGGCTTATTCAATCTTTTCTTCTTTAGCTCTGGCAATTCTTTCCTCTTCATTAATCTCTTCTTGTAATTTAAGTGTAATCTCTTCATCAAGCTTGAGTTGATCTTTCTTCTTCAAAGGCTTCTAAGGCTACTCTACACCTATATTCTTCCCTTTGTCTTATGTTGACATTTGTCCTTGTAATTATTGTGTATTTTAGAGTTGTGGTTGATTCACTGCGCGTATGAATGCAATCCCGTTAGATTTAGGTTTTATGCTCTTTAGGTCAGCCAGTGCTTGAGCCAAAGTTTTCTTTCCGTTGTTATGATAAATAGATGTGGCTGCTTAGTACTAACTTGAGCCAGCATAACTATGTCTTTACAACATTTTAATTTTGTACCTACAGCAAACACTTTTCACCATTTAAAGTTTCCAAATCAAACATTTCTTTCTATAGATTCATCTATTAACCAGGGTAATGCTTTTCATCTGCTTCAATAAGATTTATTACTTTCTCCCTGTTTGGTTGCATCCTCTCCTATTTCTTCAATCACAGAGAGGTTTCTACCTTAGCAAGTAACACAACTTTTTTTGTATATTATTTTCAGCCCTTGAGTTTTTTCCTATTTTTCGTGTGTTAAGCTTCTTGAACATCACTTTTATAACTAGCAATTTCATTTTGTTGAGTGGTCCTTTGTCTTCTCAAATCTACGAACCCTTTGTTGGTAAATTGGTACATAGTTCCATCAAATTCTTTTGTTTAAGACTTTCCTCATCTCTTCATAGTGTGTTACCTCTTGACGAGCAATGAATCATTGAGAAAGTTTAGATACAATTCTAAACCTAGTTTGAGCAAATTGTATCCCTCATGGTTTATTGGCGATTGGGACACCAACTAAAGTAGTTGGACCAACACCTGAAGTGGTTCTTAGGGAACTAGATTCATTAGGTGTTGCCTTGGATCGGGTCTTAGTTATGTTACCACTGTCCTGCTCTGCTTCTAAGCTAGAAGCAGTAGTGGCAGCCCTCACCAAACTGTCACCCAACTCCTTATGGACAGCCTCATCTGCTACATGTTCAGTAGGACCACTAGGCTGAGGTACCTGAGTGTCCTTTCTCTTAGGCTTCCTAGGTTTTTGTGTCTTTTGAGGTTGAGTTGATGGTTGAATAATGGTGGGTGTGTGATGGGGATCAGTTGGAATTGCTGAACCTTCACCCAATTCTGCTTGGTTTTGTACCACCATTGTTGGAAATAAAGGTGTTACTCTACCAGAAAAACCTTTGCCTACCCTTCTCATATTTCCAAAAATCTTCTTAGTGTGAGAGGGTGCAATATAAATTCCATTATGAGTTGACATCCCATCCAGTTGCTTATCCAAAAACACTTGTACAAACCTTGGATACATCAAAAATTTACCAGACACATGCTCCAGGTTTCTAATCATACTTTCAAAAATGAACTTTGAAAAATTGAACTTCTGGTTTGTAGCTAAACAGATAATTGCAGATGCCATAGTGCTACTAAACTCATTCCATGCAGTAGTCTTTGCACTTAGACATTGTAAAATAGTATGAATCAGAAATTTCCATTGTGGAGAGAAGAATGGCTTATAGAAAGTTAGTTTTTGTAAAACTTTCTCATATCCCATCAATGCAAGTTGTTCAAAAATGGTAGAGTTGGTAAACAATCAATACCTTCCTCATCTTCTAGTTTAAGATCTCTTCTCACAGATGCTTCAAATATGATAACCTTCTTGCCATCTACTAGGGCATTAATAGTTTTTACCATTAATAGTTTTTACCACGCTAGTAGACCAGAATTGTTCAATGCAAGAGATATATATAGTGGGATTGATCGTTAGTGCATACTTTATAGGGTGTGCATTCAGAAAATCCACAATTTGTTCAAACCCTTCACTTTCTGTGGGTTTAGACAAAAACGCGACCATATTGTGAGTATCTGCAAACTTTAGATTCGCCATTTGTGTTGGGTTTTGATAATCGATGATAAAATTGAGTTAGGGTTTGTAGTTAGAGAGTATTTGAAAGATTGAAATCAATTAAATGATTTATTGAAACCCTTAATCAAAGTATTTATAAAAATACCCTCAGCAGCATTAACTTTCACCCAGCAGTAGTAAGTTTATGCCTAGCAGCATTAACTTACACCCAACAGTAGTAAGTTTATGCTTAGCAGCATTAACTTACACCCAGCAGTAGTAAGTTATGGCTAGCAGCATTAACTTACACCCAACAATAGTAAGTTATGCCTAGCAGCATTAACTTACACCCAACAGTAGTAAGTTATGTCTAGCAGCATTAACTTTGAGTCATCAGCATTAACTTTAATTCCATTCTAAACAGCTTTTCCATCATCAATTTAACACTTTTCTTTGCTTTTCTTACAAAATGTTAGTCCAAAAACCAAGAAAACACAATTAATTCTACCTAGCAGTATTAAGTATAACTAACAGTAGTAACTCAACAGTATTAAGTATAACCAGCAGCACTAATTATATTTAATAGCAGAAACTTTAATGACATGAATAACAATACTAATTCATACAAAATTCTACAAAAACATAAAGAGATAAAAGAATTTAAAGATTTAGCATTCCAATACTAGCAATCAAATATTGAAATCTACTTACATCAAAAGCTTTTGTAAGCAAATCTGCAACATTCTTGTCAGTATGGATTTTAACCAT
>BQNB010107992.1:0-23047 GCA_026074375.1 Tanacetum coccineum | reverse complement strand
CAATGTAAAAAAAAGAAAAAAGAAAATTCATCAATGAATTAGGCTAAAATAGTTTTTACTTTTTACTCTATTCGTTTTAAAATTATTGTCTATATTTCCGTTTTGGCTTGTATCAAAATAATTGTTTATATCTAAAAATAATACTCTCTCCGTCCCTAAATAAGTGTCCACTATTGACTTTTAGAGTCTTTTTCCATTAACTTTGACCTTAAATTATTTTGTTTATGTTATATAATACTTAATGAAAACTATATCAATGAAAATACATTTAAAACTCAATCTATTCATATATTTTGCATCAAGTATTATATAACACAAAAAGAAATAATTAAGGTCAAAGTTGCAAAAGAATGACTTCAAAAGTAAATAGTTGACACTTATTTAGGGACGAAGGGAGTATATAAAAAAACTTTTTAACTTTTTAAATTTAAATAATTTCACTATAAATACCAACTTATTTCACCAATTTTTTCACAACTTCAAAAAACTATTCTATCTACACACATTCAAACAACTAATCTACACAATGTCTTCCAATCTATTTTTTTTCTCCTCTTCGGACGATGAAGATGAAGTTAATAGCGAGCTTGCTATGTTTACGGAGGCCTGTCAAGCGGCTTATGAAGCGTTAAAGCCAAAACTCCATCGAACCCCAGTAGAAAGGGATTGTTACGGTGCTCATGATCGTTTAGTCATGGCTTACTTCTCCGAACACACACAGTATGACGAATCAACATTCCGTGAACGTTTCAGAATGAGCCGAGACTATTTACAAAAATTGTTCGAGAAGTAACCGATGCTTCCCCTTTTTTCAACAAACAAATGATTGTACGAGAAATGTTGGTATCTCAGCATTGATGAAGTGTACTTCCGCAATTCGTCAAATGGCATACGGAGCCGTTCCTGATTCGTTGGACGAATATCTACAAATGGGTGCGACAACAGCCCGTGATTCTCTCCGAATCTTTTGTAAGGTCATCATGAATTTATATGGTGAAGAGTTTTTGCGAAAGCCTACATATACTGACATGGAAAAACTCTATGCTCATCACGATGAAAAGAATGGGTTTCCTGGGATGTTAGGAAGCATTGATTGTACAGATTGGCCGTGGGCGAATTGCCCAATCGCATACAGAGCTCAATTCTCTAGGGGTGATCACGGGCCAGATCCATTCATTTTATTGGAAGCGATAGCCTCCCAAGATTTATGGATTTGGCATGCGTTCTTTGGTGTCTCCGGGATGAATAACGACGTGAACGTTTTACGTCAATCCCCTATTTTCAATGATCTCAAATCGGAGAGAGCATCGGACGTTCCATTCATGGCTAACAACGTGCCTTATAAAAGGGGATATTATCTTACTGACGAGATAGATCCGCAATGGGCCGTTCTTATTAAATCAATTAAAAATCCGGGTACGAATGATCATAAGCGAATATTGTATAAGACAAAGTACGAAGCAGCAAGGAAAGATGTGGAACGAGCTTTTGGTGTATTAAAGCAGAAGTGGAAGCTAATTAAATATCCGGCTCGAGGGATGTCGCAACGTAGACTATCGAATGTACATCACATAATATGATAATTCATGACAACGGTGAAACGATATGTCCTGATTTTTTCCAGAGGAACAACACCCTGATGATGATCCCGTAAGAACACATGAAGAATCGATGCAAGTTACTCAGGAGATAATCAGCAGAACGGGTCATCTAAGTCTAAAAGCCGATTTAGTGGAATACATTTGTAATAATGCAAATTAATAATAGTTTAATCATTTTATTATTGTAATGTTTTAATTTTATTTGATTTATTATGTAATGTTTTTTAATTTTAATGAAATTTAAATTTGTTGTTAAAAAATGAAGGTCGCTTTGTAGTGGCAAAATGTCGTCTGTAGGTCGTCGAAGAGGGAAAACTGATGTGACAGGGAAAAATGCAGGTCGCGACCGAGTACCATAGTGAGCAAGCAGCCTAATATAAGTAGTTTACTTTAAGTTTTTCATTTAATATTACACGAACTGACTAATAATTATTTCGTCCTCTGATGGGTCATATTGGACATTTTAGCCAAGCAATAAGTAGATAGAAAACATATTTTCCAATCACTACCCAACGTATGATATTCGGAAAATTCTAGCTGAGCGTAAGCTTAACCGATACGGTAAAATAAGTCAGCACAAATCATAAGCGGTTCGTGCAAGTAAAGTTGCCCTGGTCATATCTTAACAAGTGATTCGTCAATCATGATTTACCATAAGTTTTACCATATGAGTCTTGCCTTGCAAATATTTGATACTGATTGCGTATGATAAATCGTTGTCCTAGAATGTAATTTTGTTTTCATTTTGGTATCCAATATGTTCACACGCTAATTGAAACTTTAGTTGATTTGTTCTTGTTATATACTAGGCGAATACCCGTGCACGCACGAAAAATTTCTAGCGGCCGATAATTAAGGATATGCAATATTGTGATGCGTTTTTCGTGTAACGTTCATAATATAATTGTTTGAGTAAAAATAAAAAACGATATGCCAAATCATGATAATTAACGATATACAATAACGGCCGATTAAAATACCATTATATTATAATTTTATCCTAATATAAAAAAATCTTTTTATTCTTGAAATAACTTTTTTTTACTAAATATTTATGTAAATATTTAATTATTTTAAAATAAATAGTGAAATTAACAATATACAATAACGACCGACTAAAATACCTATACTTGGGCTATTAATCAAATAAATACTGAAATTCGGTTTATTCGGGTCAACCCGAGAACCAACCGAATTCAAATTCGTTTTTCGGTTTTGTTCGTTTGAATTCTAGTTCGACTCGGTTTTCAGGTTGACAAAAAAAAAAACCAAATTAACCGAACCGAACTAACCAAATAACCCGATAAGCTAACTCCTCAACACCCCTATTGGTATGGTTAGGCATGGAATTTTTAAAACAAAAAAAAACCTATCTAGGCCCATGGGCTTCTTTTATGTTGATTAATAGCCCAAGTATAAATATAGATACTACCCAAGTACCCATACACGAATTGTCGTTTTATTAGTATAGATATACATGGTGGCTAAGTCATCATAACCTGTGTATGTTACTTATCAAAGTGTGGCATTCATTCCAAGATCAATCACTGTTTCAGGACTCGAAAGGTTAGTAAAAAAAATTTGATCTTAAAAAGTTCGTTTGCTGTTAGGACATATGAGTATAGATCTGTGTAAGATCATCAAGTATAATTAGTATCTTGTTTATGATCGTTAGTTGCATGGTGTGACAATCGTTAGAAACCAAATAATATTTGTTTTTCATGGCTTTTTTTATGAAAGCTTGATTAATAATGCTGATCTAACAAGGTTAATCACTATCAGTTAACACATGAGAAAGATATAAGTTACTTATGATATATGATGTATATTGCATGCTGTTTATTTTGGTTTACTTGATTAAACCGACTATGGATGTTGTATTGTGATTAGGTAGTTGGAACAAAATCATTGTTCTAAATGTAGGGTGTTTAGTATCACTGATCATAAGTTGAATGATTAGTTAAATAAAAATGATTTGTTTTAAATCCTTATTCAACTATATGTGTTTTCAAGTGTTAAATCGAATATTGTTTATATTGTAAAAGAATGGTTTAATTAAATTAAGTAATACCTAATTTGCAAAGTTTGTTAAGAATTTATAGTTTGGAAGATTCACCCTAAGATGCACCTAAGACATGTTTCGCTACCACTTTTCGAAAACTTTAAACTTTGCTCTGTTTTTTAAACTGTGGACAAGATAAGCTTGAAATAAGCTACAGAAAGCTATTTGGATATGAAATAAGCCACAAATGCCACGAACATTCAAGGCAGATAAGCTACAACTCAAATTATCTATGTTTAACACTGCTTATTTCTCAACTGTTTTCAGTGCTTATTTGTCTCGTGCATAATTTAAAGGAGTGTTTGGATACGTCTTATTTGATAACAAGATATCCACTTTCTTTGATAAAATCAAAACAAGCATATCAATGAAAATATGAAGTAGCTGATTAAGGTTTAAAACAGCTTTTTGTTAAGCTAGTTTTTGCTTATTTGTCTCGGCTTAACTGACAAGGGAATGTTTGGATGTGGCTTATTGAATAACAAGTTCAAAACTCTAGTTAACAAAAACATATCTAGTAGTTTAAGGATAGGACAGTATACTTTAGTTAGGATTAAAAACTGCTTATTATCTGCTTTTTATAGCTAATTTGTTTCGGCTTAGCTTTTAAGAGGGTGTTTGGATTTGGCTTATTTTGATAAACAGTTTTTGAATTTCCTTACTAAACTGTTAGTAGCTTATTGCTGTCTTATACTCGTGGCTTATTACAACCAAGTGTTAAATCGATTATTGTTTATATTGTGAATGAATGGTTTAATTAAATTTAGTGATACAGGATGGCTCAACAATTCCTTTTCTCGTATGTGCACAACAGCTACAAACAACGCCAGGTAATCATATTTTTAGCAACCATTTGTTAACATAGCTGTTTTGAATTCAGTTTATGTCAAAATAGGGAAAGTATTCCTGATGAGTTTATTTTACAACTGTTAGATATCACTCATTAATATTTTATGGTTATCTAACAAAATCAAATGAAATAACTGCGTGCCTTTTAAAATAAAGTTTTCATACTTTTGATGTTGTTAAAATTTTGCATAGATGCAAGCGGCAGAACGCTCGTTGACTAAAAACAAAACAAAAGAGATATTGAGTAAATATAGGAAAGGGCATAAATGTCATTTACTGTTAGTTTTCTATGTACATATAAAGTTTACCCGTGTACATATCATCTCTCGTAAGAATAGAGTAATATATCTTATCAAACATGAGGATGCTTATGTAGCTAATTTGTTTTTAGATACTACCAAATGTGTTTGGTGAACACTTCTACACGGGGAACAATCTGATTTACTTATCGGGAAACGACAGAATAAGGCATAAGGTTGAGATTGAAAGGACAAACAAAGGTTGGATGTTGCATGATGATGATTGGGTTGCCTTTGTGAAGTCAAATGTGTCTGCTACAGCAACTACTATACACTTCATAAAGCAAGCGGTTGATGATTATCATGTTACCGTTTACAACAATGATAGGCCGGAGTGCTTTGGGTATGATCAAAGGGCGGTAGGACCAAGACTCATTAGGTGCCTGATTAAATACATTCCAGGAATTCAGTTAACAGTTAATCATTTTTTTATAATAACATTGATAAAATAACAGATATTTAGTGTAATGAGTAACGTTTAGAATGGCTAATTATTTGCTTTTTTCCAACTTATAGATAATCCTGAGGGATTTTTTGCAAAATATACGAAACAACGCATTCCATGTTTCTTGTGAAAATCTCCGCTTCGATGTTGACTACGTAAGGGTTCAGTTGGATCTAAATTCTCGTAGAAGGGATAATGGTTTGTTTGGACTGGGATGGGATGAACTGGTAAATGTTGTTGGTTTGGAAGAGGGTCAAAGAATTGTGTTTACAAATTTGGGGAAGTGCGGGCTATCGATGGTTGTTATTGGGGGTGATAGTTTGGGCCTTACCAGGGAAGAAATTTATCCTAAATTGCTAAAGAGGCTTCAGCGTAAAATTTAGTACCGTGACATCAAAGGTAAGAAAAAACAACACAACAACGTTACTTACTTGCGTTTACGTTATTAAGTTAAATTCATTTAATTAAATAATTAAATTTGTTCCAATTTTCAAACACATATAAGAGACTTGAATAGATTTGCAGTTGGCCTTTTCATCATCAGCATTTGAATGAAGACAACGTGTTCTACACACCATTGTGTGCCTATGTCAGTGATTGTTACATACTGGTATGAATAAATCAAAAGCGTTAATTAGTCAGTTTGATGTAATTTATATTTCTTTTTTTTGTTTAAACCATATTGTGAATGACAGACAATACCTGCTAAATTTTGCACACAGGCTCATGTGATGCATACATACAATAAGGCATACGTTGTGCATCAAAACATAAGTGAACTAATGGTCGTGCAGATGACAATTACATCTAATGGAATATCTTCGTTCTCTTCATCACTTGAGTCTTCTTCATCACTAATGACAATAACATCTAATGGAATAACGTCATCCTAATGGGGAGTCGGTATAGCAGCGATACCAGGGACAGCAGGGACATCAGGGATATCATGGTGGTGAAGCTGTGAATAAAAAACACTATAAGGAATAAGGAAGCAAACTGTAATGACATGATTAAGCAAACTATATAAAGAAGCAAACATCAAGATCGACATTTTTTTCGTTCTTCAAATCCATTTCCTTGTAAATGTGACTTGAAGTAAAATCGGATGGAATGAAGAACCAAATGATGGTTCTTTATTGGTATGGAAAAAGTTTGAATTTGAAAACCAAACTCTTTCCCGTCATTGCTTCTTAATGTTTCCAGCCATGGATGAGTATATTACAGGATGGATTTGTATAGTTTCCTTATTTCCAGTAGTTGACGTTCCCCCCTTGGCAAAAGTGTGCGACACTCTTCAAGTTTCAGTTTCACATTTCACAATTTCACATAATTAGTTTAAGACATTCCATAATTAGTTTAAGATTTCACTTTTCCACTTTTCACTTTCAAGATTATCCCACTTTTCCTTTATATTAGTAAAGATTAGGAGTAAATTTAAACAAAAAGGTTAAGGGTTTAAGTGTACAATGCAATTAGATTAGGATTAGACATAAAACTAGGAATTATTTAGCTTGCCTTGCAAGGCACGAAGTTTTCTATTCGATTTAGGAAAGTTTTCTACCCTCTCATCCCTATAAATAGAGATGAAGGAGGATGCTAGTTTTCATTCATTCTTATTCCTCATTGTAATAGATTTATTAGGGATTTAATAAAGGTTTGGTACGATGGTATAACGTGTGTATATATTTGGCGGTTCTTTGTAGTCTCTTGCGTTTGCTACTTGTGTTCGATACAACTCGTGATCTAGCGTTCCGCGATTGAACTTCGGGTTTGTTGTCGTAATTATCCTACAAGTGGTATCAAGAGCCATAGGTTAGTCGTGGTTTCCGAAGATCGAGTGCTAGATCGAGATTTCGAGTTCGTTCGAGGTTACGGATTATGGTTTCGAATTGGAGTGGCGATCGATTGTACAAAGAGGTAGAAAAAAATATTACACAGCTGATGTGAGGTTTTTTTTCTAATAGAATAGTAGAAAACGACAAAGGGATATATCCCTTTTATCCCTTTTACATGCATGTGTACATGCATGTAAAGATTTGGCTTTTATTCACGTCAAGGGTTACTTGATTATAAAACGATTTCGAAATATTCGATTTATTTTATTTAAAGCCATAAACTTTGGAGGGTTATTTGTTGTTGCAGTTTTTCTTGTGGTTTAAGTTTCGATAGTGGTTTGTTTGAGTTTTAAGTTTACGATCGTTTTTTCTTGTTCGGGATCGAGGGTTTAGGGTTTTCTAATTAATTCGATTTGCAAGAAGAGGTTTTAGCAACAATAGGTATATTGCACACGGCTTGTGAGACTTGTTAGTAAAGTTGGTTAAAAAAATAATTTGACAAGGTTTTTAGCAAGGTAAAAAAGAATGGCTAGTTCTATAACCAGTGCCGTAGCTAAGATTTCGGAGGCCCTGTGCAAAAATTTATGTCCATAATCGAATATAACAGTAAAAGATATATCATATCAACTATTGAAAAAGAAACGTAGTATTTTAACAATCGAACTTTAGTTTTAACTAATATACATAACACAAAAGCATATATCATTAACATTTTTTTCGGAAGTAAATTTTGAGGCCCTAAATATACAAGGAGGTACATATTTCGAGGCCCCTAAAATTTTGAGGCCCTGTGCAATTGCACACTTCGCACACCCTCATATACGGCTCTGTCTATAACTAGGTTTGACATCAAAAAATTCAATGGGAAGAATGACTTCGGGTTATGGCAAATAAAGATGCGAGCTTTAATGGTACAACAGGGATGTGATGCTGCATTAGAGACATTACTCGTGGACATGAAAGAAGGTGAAAAGGCTGCTTTGATGAAGAAGGCATACAATACCTTGATTCTATACTTGGGAGACAGGGTTTTATGGGAAGTTACCAAGGAAACAACTGCTGCAGGAATTTGGACGAAGTTGACTAGTCTGTATATGACTATGTCCTTAGCAAACAGACTGCATATGAAAAAGAAGCTGTACACATACTATACGAGTCCAGGTACGAAACCGGGTGATCATATAGATGAGTTTAATAAGTTGATACTTGATTTGGCAAATATTGATATCGAGATTGAGGATGAAGATCAGACACTTATGTTACTTACGCGTTTGCCATCGTCTTACAAAAACTTTGTGGAGACATTGTTGTATAGGAGGGAATCCTTGACAATGGAAGATGTTCTGGCGACTCTAAATTCAAGGGAGTTGAAGAAAATAACTGAAGGTACAAAGGAAGAAACTGGTGACGGGTTATATGTAAACCGGAAGGTCAGATCGTTCAGGTAAAGCTCATTTTGGTGGAAGTTCGCGATTTAAGTCAAGGGGCAGAACTGGTAAATTTAAGTGCTTCATATGTCATTCAGAGGGTCATCTGAAGAGAGACTGTCCAATGATGAAGTCAAGTGGGTTCGTCAAGAAGGGTAAGCGTGATCAGGATTCTGATTCTTCTAATGATGAGGGTAACGCCTGCTTTGGAGAAGCCCTGGTGGTAGTCGGGAATGATGAGATGACTGAATTGGTAATGGATTCAGGTGGGTCTTATCATATGACACATAGGAGGGACTTCTTATATGACTTTAAGGTTGTTGATGGTGGTTCGGTTCGGGTGATAACAGGACATGCAATATCAAAAGGACAGAGAGTGAAAATACAGTTGCATGATGGATCAAGCTTTACACTGGAAGATGTCAGGTATGTTCCAGGATTAAGAAGAAGTTTGATTTCAATGGGTACTCTTAAAAAAGAGGGTTATACTATGAAAATGCAGATGGGTGGAATCAAGGTGATCAAAGGTTGTCGGGTTATGATGATTGGGATCAGGAAAAAGAACTGTGTGTATACTTTGGAAACAAAAGTGATGACTTTTGGTGTATAAAAGCATGGAGGTTCAAAACAAGTTGGATTAAAGCAACTTGGTTCTAAACAAGTTAGGTTCAAACAACTTGGTCATAAACAAGTTGGGTTCAAACAACTTGGTCCTGGTGTTGAAACAGGAGTCCATGAAGTACAGGTTAGAAAACGTATTTGGTTTGAGGTGGAACTGCAAGAAGCTCAAAGGAATCGTGAAGCTAAGGTTTTTCAGGTTAGTAACGATGATGCTGTAGTGGATCAAAGATGGTTGGAGGACAAGCAACTTGAAGAAAATACAAACATGGACTGGTTGGTAAAGGAGCAGGAAAAGGTACACCTTGGTATAAAGGTGGGGGAAAATATTACGATAACCGGAATACCTGGTCAAGAGTGTACATAGGGTAATGTTGCTAAAAAGAAGAAAGTGAAGGAGTCTAAGAAAGCTAATCAAGGAAAATTACTGAAGTACAATGCCTGGTCGACAAGGTGGTACCCGGTTCAAGGTTCCAGCATGAGGAAAAGATGTTGAGTATCGATTATGTTTAAGTGTTACTCCTAAGGTGGAAATTGTTATATATTAGGAGTAAATTTAAACAAAGGTTAGGGGTTTAAGTGTACAATGTAATTATATTAGGATTATACATAAAACTAGGAATTATTTAGCTTGCCTTGCAAGGCGAGTTTCCTATTCGATTTAAGAAAGTTTTCTACCCCTTCATCCTTATAAATAGAGATGATGGGGGATGCTAGTTTTCATTCATTCTTCTTCCTCGTTGTAATAGATTTATTAGGGATTTAATAAAGGTTTGGTACGAGGGTATAACGTGTGTATATATTTGTTGGTTCTTTGTAGTCTCTCGCGTTTGCTACTTGTACTCGATACAACTCGTGATCTAGCGTTCCGTGATCGAACTTCGGGTTCACAAGATACGTTCACCATACAACATACTTACAAAAGTTTTTAAAAACATTAAACACCAAGTGTTTTTTGATGATGGAACCAAAACAAGTTTAACAACAATTTCACGCTAAACTCCATTCGCCATCCAAGCATCACCCTTGATTACTGAGATAAACATAGCTAAAAAGTCAACGAAATAACGTTGAGTCGAATCATGGTTTTATAAATAAAAACGTGAACACAAGTATTTTTAATCATCGATAACTTGTGGATCAAAACAAGTTTAATCACAAATGATTTAAGCTCATGCCACCGAAGCCTTAACCAGACACATTATAAATGTGTTGTAATCACATGCCCCCACAACTAGGTAATATTGCAATATACCTAAGAAAATTCTCAATACAAAATGTCCTTTAGGGGTGATCGCGCCATGGATGTCACAACCCCAGACAGGGCAGTCACGGCCCAATAGATCTATTTAATGTACTAGCGCTCACCCATCATAGGCAATTAACAGTGCATGAAATTAAGGGGCCTTTCTGCAATAGGTACTTATGCAATTAGTTCACAATCGGGTCCAGCAACCATAAATCACTTGTGTTCAATTTATAAAACTAGCATGTATCTCCCTCGCGGGGTTTATGAAAACATTTATAAGTAGAAAGGCGAGGCTATGAACTCACCGAGATATCAAAGAGATCAGAAGTATAATAAGTCTTGAACAAGATAAAATCCCTTACGCACCACCTAAAATACGTGACGCGTCTTAGTATAATATACAAGTAAAAATAATACGTAAGAAAAGTTTGACGAATATAGGATATGTTCCAAAGATATGCGCAACATGTCTTCTTGACTTAACTAAAGTATTTTGACTCCTAAATTGACATATGACCTGTTCTTATATGTAATTAAACATCTACCAAATTTCGCCGTCTAATTCCAATTTTAGGTATGATTATCTACACATTTGCCATTTTTAGTCAAGACGTAAAAGTCGCAATTCTGGAATTAGCTCATGTTTAGGGGCCTGTATCTACCAACCTATAAATGGTATAAACTCAAGGTTTTCACCCCTGGAAAGCCCTTGAAGTCTAGTTTTCAAAACATTAAGCCAATCACTCATATCATTTACCAATCCATGGGAAATAGATTTTTACTAACCCTAAGTCAAAACAGAAAGTTGACTGAATTTCTTACTTTTGCCATTTTAATCATAACTCCTAATCTAGGATAGCAATGGATGTGGGGCCAAGTGATATAGCTTCCCTATGATGTCTAGTATTGACCCATGCTTTAAAACCCAAACATTTAACTCATTAACCTGGTGTTTAATACGTTTTCTAAACCAAAGTCCAGAACTGACCCATTTTAGTATTTTGACCATATCTCACTCAATAATAATAATTGGTTGACCATCCAACTATCACATCATGCCAAGACATATATCTATCCACCCATAACTTTTGTTTACAGACCCTAAGCCAAACATTTTGAGAAAACAACACGTTTTGCTACTGTTCCAAAACAGCCTCTATAAAATCCAACCAAACCTATTTCTAACTCATTTAAAACACAATCAACACTTATGCAAAGCCACAACACATATCCTAAACATATCCCATACTCATCAATGTATATTTTTATAACAAGTAATAATATCAAAATATTCTTATAAGAAAATTTAGGAAAAGGTAGAAAGATGGCTCACTATAATGATCACCCAAAATAGTTATTAACAACTAATTTTCCTAGCCACCAAGCTTTACTAGGACATCATTTCTTTAACATGCATGACCATCTTCATATTATTCTTCTAACTCAGCCCCAAAGTCTATAAATGATAGGTTTTATGGTATGTAAATGGAGCTTTGAATGTGAGGAATCAAATGGTGTAAATATAACAAGAGATTGTAGTAGGAATTTTGGTATGAATTGGTTGTTTTGGTCTTGGTGTGGGACGGCAAGAACAAGGGGAAAAGGAGGTGTGTGTGTGTGAAATCTATCTCTAACTATGAGAAGTGAAATATGGGTGGTTTTGTAAGAAAGGTGCATGCAATGGTTAGTGTCTAGGCAAGACACATGTCTTGCCTTGTCTTCCTTTTCCTCTCTGCCACGCCTCAAATGAGGTGGTGGTGTAAGATTTGAGTTTAAATTTTTATAAACTTTGATGTTTAGGGTATAAATTTTAAGATAGGTAGGTAGTTTTGAGGCTAACGGGTATCAACGTAAAATAAAACGAGAGTTAAGACGAAACCACGAGGTAAAAACGAATATGATAAAAATAATTTTACATTAAACGGAATACTTTTCTGAAAAGTTTAATTTACGTAAGGTTCAAGACGAATAATTGTTTTAAGCATAGCTCGCAATTAATTAAAACGACGATTTCAATAAAATATCTCGATGTAAATAAAAGTAATTTGTTTAAAATTTATAAATTAATTATGAGATTATTAAATAGTAGTGACCTTAAATTCGGGTTCTTACAGATCTACCCAAGGACAATCCACTAGTTAGTGTAGAAGTCCTTAGGTATGATGAAAAAAAGGAGTAAAGTGAATAGGTATGAGAAAAAGGGAATAGTGCCGACTGAGATAGAGCTAGTACTGGAATAAACCCAACAAGGTACTAGTAATGAAGTCTCGGTAAGTACTGAAGGGGTTGAAGAATGAAAAAGAAATGTTAAGATAAAGGGTGAAAAGAAAGCAGCCCTCCTTAAACATTAGGCAGAAACCGGGTCACTACATATGCTGTCAGAATCACATGGTTGATTGCTGACATTGAAGACAAGTATCATTGACCCAGTGATACGCTGCACAACCCTCCCTAGCCACTCAAGATCCCTCAAAGGATTCTTGTTTCATTTCTCACGGAGATCAATACATTTCTATCGTCTCTCTCACTCCGAGTTAGACGATATTAAAAAGGTGGCAGTCTGCTCCAGCCTCCGACTACTAAAAACCAAAAGTGCACTATAGACTCTAGAGCCATGAGATCATCCATAAATCTCGTTAGGACACTAATACAAACTATGCTTGCTCATCACACACTGTGATAACAAGTTAGTTCTTAAGAGTCCTACGCATTATCCTCGTGGTATTGCAAGAACATCCGAGTGATACGAAAGTACTCATAATGAAGGTGGAAATCCTTCTAGAGCCAACATCAAACAAGCTCTTGGTAGGTGACATATGAGATCTGTTATGGATCAAACTTGTGACAAATGGAAAGCAACGATGGTGCGATTATTTATGAATCAAACTTGTTCCAGGCAGTGAATTGATGAATAGTTTTTGGAAAACCTTTCGATGTGCTCAACAACTGATTTTCGAGCACATTGACTGTGTATATCTTTCAAAACAAATGTGTTTCTGATGAAATTTGATGTTATGTTATAAAACCTTCGATGTGTAACAAAAACTCTTTTCTGAGTGACACGCGACTATTTCTCATTAATCAGAGGGTTTTTAATTCACTGGTTCACTCACTTCGTACTTTGTCTATTTGAGATGCTCTGGTTTGAGAATGGCTAGCGCAGCTGCGAAACCCTGTCAAGGAGATTCTTTGAAATTTACTGATACATAGCAGTATTTATCCGGATTATTAACGGCGAATCTTAGTTCTGCAAAACCTTATAACAACGAAAGTGAACAAAGACACTTTTGTTTGTGTATTACTATAACATTTCTATACTTACAAGAATTCCACGACGGGGTTAAAGCTGTTGGAAGAGACTCATGTCTAATTCACAAACCCTCCATGCTCACACTTAAATATTCCTAAATCAAAGTCATCATGTATCTGATTGTAAGACCTACTAAATAGCTTCCGCAACTCTGATGTGTGCTATTTGGATCTAAAAATGTATAAAGCATGCCTGGTCCATGGTACAACATTACATGGCAGGGCATATAAAACACAACATGGGATGATTAAGAGATTTATTATGGCTGATGATATTAAAGAAAGCTTAAAGATCACATAAGTCAAAGGAACTAAGTTCAAAGATTACTACATCATGTACAAAGAGATCAATGCATGAAGAATCAAAGACTACGAGCTCAACACATGATCAAGATTGTTGAGCTTAATTTAGTATTTTCTAGGGTGACCTCCCTTAGGGGGATATTGTTAGATATTAGAAAAAGACTCGGTCACCCCTTGTATTAGACCGTTTATTGTTGCTCGTAGTTAAGTAGTTAATGTATAACATTCAGTAATCGGCAGGGTATTAAACCCAACGTGTAAGCCCACTACTAAGGCATTAAGTCTGGTTTGTTTAGCATAATATAAGCCTCTTCCATGCCATGGAAGAGGTGGATTAGTCATTTACATAATACAAGTTCATTTTCTCTCACTAGAAAGTTCTCTTTCACTTTCTCTCTCTAGATTTGGCTAATCTACTTGTCATCTGATTGTGTTATGATTTCCAATATCCTACAATCATTTACTGGACTATCATCCACATTACATTCTCTACTGTTAAACACACTATGAACCACTTCACTTGTAACATCCCCATTTTTACAATATAGCAGCAGAAGTTAATCTAGGGTATTACTTCATGGGTACAACAATCATAATCATAGAAAAATGGATGATGAAGAAATGCATACGGATGAAAAAGTGCATAATGATGAAGAAGAATTACATGCTGATGATGATGCACATAATGATGAATACTTGCATGATGATGATGAGAAGCATTCATGATGATGATGAGAAGCATGATGATACTGATGAGGAGATGAATGATGTTGAGAATGCTGATGAACTTAAAGATGATCAAGTGATAGATGATGCAGAAAAGGTAGATTCTAAGAAGACAGAAGAGAAGAAAGTAGATATTGAGCAAGTTGGAGATGATAAAGTTGAAGATGATCAAGTAGGATCTCTTATTTCTATGACTCATAATGAGAAGCCTGAAGTTCCAACATCAAGCTTCAAACTTTCTCTGTCATTTAACTATGGTAATAAGTTACTTAATCTTTCTTCTGACACTTCTCTTGTTGGTACTGCTAAAGAACTTATAGATATAGAGATTAATAATATGTTAGATGTTCAAATCCAATAAGAAACTCCTATTGTTTAGTCAACTCCATTACTCGATGTACTTGTATTTGTAATTCCTGAACAGACAACCTCAACACCACGTACAACACCACTACCAACACCACCAATTTCAAGTGAAGCACCAACTATAACAACCATCGTACCTGATCCACTACCGGTAGTTTTTCAAAGATTGTCTGACCTTGAGAGAAAATTTAAATCTTGGACCAAGGTTGATCTACTATGAGTATTGAAGAAATCAGTGCAAGCAAACATAATTAACGAATATCAAGAACAACTGCCAGGTTTCTACCAAAGCAGTTTCTATTTTTGTTAATCCAAGAATTGAAAGCATTGTTCGTGATGTACTCCATAAGAATCTAGCTTTCCCTACTCAATATTCTTTCACACCTGCTTAACCTGCTTCCAGAGCAGCCGAGTCTCTTTCTGAACTGGAACTGAAGAAAATACTCTTTGACAAGATGGATAAAAGCCAATCTTACATGTCTCATGACAAGCATCATGATTTATACGATGCTCTATTGAATTCAATCATGCTTGATGAAGCCATTGCAAGTGGAGATGTCAATCCTGATAAAGTTCTGAGGAAAAGAGACCGTTGTGATGATCAAAACCCTAATGTTGGATCAGATGAAGGGAAGCAAAAGCGAAGGAAAGGAAAAGATTTTGATCCTTCCGAAGACAAAGTTCGGACTGGTTCATCCTTAAAAGGTAAAACTCAATTGAATCCATCATCTACTGGTAAGCTTGTGAATGCAGAAGAACCACTTCCTGAGGCTGAAATGGATGTGGCAGAACTAATTCTAGATGATGTGGTCAATGAGGCTGATCAACCACAAGATAAAGCTGCTCCAACACAAGGCAATCCTAGTTGGTTCAAGCAACCTCCAAGACCTCCTACTCCAGATCCAGAATGGAACAAAGACAAAGTTGTTGACGACTGACCAGAGCAGACATGGTTTAATGATTTGGTGCATGCAAAAAAGCCCCCGCTCACCTTTGATGATCTGATGAGTACACCCATTGACTTTACTAGATTTGCTATGAATTGCCTCAAGATTGACAAGCTCACCAAAGCAGACTTAGTAGGACCTGTCTACAAGCTGCTCAAAGGAACTTGCAAAAGTATCATTGAACTGGAATACAACATTGAACGATGCTACTTAGCTCTGTCTGATCAACTTGATTGGAAAAATCCTGAAGGTGACATATGCCCATATGACTTGAGCAAGCCACTACCTTTGCAAGCCTCTCCAGGTCACTTAACCATTCTTGCAGACTTCTTCTTAAATAATGATCTTGAATATCTAAAGACAGGTGACAAAGAAAAGAAATACATTGCATCAATAACCAAGACAAAAGTTACAAGGTATGAACTTGAAGAATTGACGACATGATTCCAAAATTATGGAGTTTAGTCAAAGTGGCTTATGACAAGGATGCCGTGTGACACCCCGTAAATTTCACGCCGATATTTTAGCTGTTTCTGTTCAATATTTTGAATTTTATAAGTTCCGCATAAATTTTACATTTGACCGGAAAGTTGTCCCGCATTTTTCTGAGAAGTCGTACCTAAAGCGTTCCGGGTTGCAATTTATCGTAGTCTTTTGGCATTAATCACGTTTTTACGTTTTATGATGATGTTTAAATTTTCAGAATTTTTCGTAAAGTTTTTACGCGTTTTTAGTAATTATGTGATCCGTGAATTATAACTAGTCTATATGTGCATGGGAAATATCTAGATATTCGAATTTCTTGTCACCTAGCATGGGCTAATAATTTAAGATCAAATTGGTCCACTCCCCCCTACTAGTGTCCAAAAATCCCAACCCCACAACACATAATGCTAAAATCTCAAGGCTTACAAGTTAAGCTAGTGTGTGTTCTTATTTAATTCCTCATCTCATTTCCTTTACACCAAAAACACACACTCATCTCTCTTTATCTCCTCTCTTGCTGGGACGCACCCCAACTCAACACACTTCTATTTGTTTCAATTTGATCAAGATATTGTATTCGGGTTTGATTCGTATTGATATTCGAGTAGTCTTAACACAACGTTTGGGTTGTACTTAGTCTTTAATCATCTCCTTAATCACCATTCTTTGTAAGTCATCTAATTCTCATAACACTTGTATGTTTTTTATTCTCATAATGCATAAATGTTAGATGTACAACTTGTTTTTGAAAAATCAAAGCTTAAAAACTACATAAATCCCAAAAGGGTTTATGTGTAGCTCAAAAATAATAAAAAGAAGACAAGGAAAGTGTAGTTTCGTGATCGTGGTTATTTTTTTATACTCCTTATGTCCAATATTAAATGTCCACTTTGATTTTTTGAAGTCTTTCTTTTTCCACTTTGCCCTTAAATATTTTGTTTTTTTTGTTATGTAATACTTGATGCAAAATATATGAATGGATTGAGTGTTAAATGTTTTTTCCATTGATATAACTTTCATCAAGTATCAAATAACACAAACAAATATATTTAAGGTCAAAGTTTAAAAAGTAAGACTGTAAAAGTCAATAGTAGACATTTAATATGAGACGGGGGGGGGGGGGGTAATAAACATTATGACTTATGGATTATTTTATGTTCGGCTGATTAATAGGCTTTTGGAAAGCTTATTTGGGCTTATAGTTATACTCGGCCCACAAAAGAAACAAAAAGGAATGTTTGTTAGCTTATTTACATTTAGCTTATTTATATGTTAGCTTATTTTGTGGCTTATTGTGATATGGAATAAGGTGTTAAGCTTATTTGGCTTAATAAATAAGCCCAAGTATGCTTAATGGACCTGTTTGGCTTCGTCCCACCCTCAAGGCCCAAACCGTAGGCTTAACCAATAAGCCATACAGTTGGTTTAACTCTCTTGGCTTATTGAAAGCCTATTGATAGCTTATTCGAGAACCAAGAGCTTATTTGATAACTATTTAGCTTATCGGGCTTAACTAATAGGCTCATTGGAGCTAAAGAAGGTTCGGCCATATAAGAGAGCCCAAAACGTGGCTATAAGGCCCACAGTTGGCTTATTGGGTTTTGTCTTGGGTTATTGGAAGCTTATTAATAGCTTGTTAATACATCGAGTGCTTATTCGTGTATCAGTTTGCTTATCGGATTAAATGGATAAGTTTAAATCTTTATATTTTACTTAACGGGCCACGGCCCAATATGAGACAACACACCAAGGCATACAGCCCACGGTTTAGCTTATTGGATAAGCTTATGTATAGCTTATTTGATATTTGTACGAATTTAGATACTAAACGTTTACTTATTTTGAACGTTAAACGTTACGGATCATCTAACTAGGCTTATTAAAGCCCAATAAGAATTTAAAGGACTTTTTGGATTAGCTAATAATGGGATTTAATAGTATAGAGTTTGTCAATCGTGAAATGTAAATTGAAAGTGATTTTTAAAGTCTACGACTTTGGAAAACGTGTAAACACGAACGGGTCATGCCAAAAATTTTATAAATTCTTTATACTTATAAAATATTAGAAAACATTTATATAAAAGCATCTTAACTATTTATACAAGGATGGGTAAGATGCCGAACAATATATATTTATATTTTACCTGAATATTACTATATAGTAATATATACTAAATATTATAGTGTACTTTATTAGTCAAACATTATAACCACGATACGATCGCTAGCATTCATTTTAGAAAACACTTAAATGGAAGTATTTTAGTAAACACTTATGCATTATCCGTATTCCTCCATCATTCCGATTCTAAATAGAAACCTATATTTCTTAGGGTCGTTTAGGTGTATCGCGTTCGTTACCGTGTGATTTTCTTCTTCTAGATTATTCATACTTCACTTACAAGCAACTCAAGGTGAGTTCATAGCCCTACTTTTACTCGTTTTGGATAAATGTTTTACAACATGGGGTGAGAGACATTGCTTGTTTTGAAAACCGGACACAAGTACTTTACGTGATATTTCCCCTTGTTTACGTGTTGCCTAAGTAACTTATACCACTATTCGCCCGTAATATCATGAACCATAAATTACCTTTAACTGACTGATGGTTAAGTAAGCGCGAGTGAGTAAATAGATCTATTGGGACTAATAATCCCCATCCGGGTTTGGTAATTCTTATTGGTCAGGTACGTCCGATGTACAGGCCAACGGATGTATTTCATGTCGAACTAGTTTGGGTGGTCTTGGTCAGACACCTACAAGGGCAATCTTTATAGGGCACTACACATGCTACCTATCGCAGTAGGACTAACATACGATTTCATGAGCTTAGCGTAACGTAAATGCCTTTCTTTTTGTGAAGTTGTATTTGTTAGAACTATGGCAAGCGTTTCAATCTTGTGATGAACTTTATACTTTCACCTGATATTTTAAACTATGAATTCACTCATCAATTTTGTTAAAGTTTTAAGATGTTTTTCTCAGGTGCTTAGCACTGATTTGTAATGCTGTATCTCTTGTAGTCTTTGTGACTTTGTGACATCAACTAAATTTTAAAGACTATTTTTTTTTTGCTCAGTTTCTTTTTTTAAAAACTTAATACTGCTTCCGATATCTTTAATTATGCTTCTGATATGTTGTTAACATTGAATTGGTTTGTAAAACTTTATTATCTTTAACTTATGCAACAAGTAATGATTCTTCTAAAACGTACCCAAAGAGGTCATTTTCTATGCTTTGTTCTTGATATATGCATGACGTCACGCCCCTAGACACGTATTCCGTCCAGGCCTCATTTGGGGGTGTGACAGATTGGTATCAAGAGCTAAGGTTATAGAGAACCAGGTAGTTTAACTAGGTCTGGTCTATAACCAGTATGTGATCCTTACGTGAACTAATTGTTCCCTTACGTGATCCCACCTTTCCTTACGTAAATAGTTATGACAATATTATTATTTTACGTAACTGATAATTTCATATCACTCTTATTATTTTTACGTAATGTATCTTACGTTGTATTATATCTATCTAGTTTTTCCCTGCATAATGCATGGTTTCATATAAAGGAGATTTATATAAACTTTAGCTTGTACAGGTTATGGCTTTTTTTTGTCATCTCGATTTCATCAGACTCACCAAAGGAGAGCATGGGGACATCCACTGCTCAAGTCATCTTGTTCGACATGATCCCTACTACCATTCCATCCACTACACCTACTACTAAATTACCCATCATTCATGATGACACCCTGCTCACACCTACTATTTCACCCACTATACCACTTGTTGCTCCTACTATTCAGTACTTCACTTATAATTGACACATGAACTTATCTGACAGTGCACCAATGATTACCACGATTGTAAGACACGTATGGACTGCCCATTGCTCGGTGGAGGAGCGAGTAGCAGCCATGATCATTCCCTCCATCCCAATCACTATCCGTCAGATTTTACCTTCACCACCGGATTACCTGTAGACTAGCTGTTCTTGCTTACAGGGGCAGATGATTCCTATGGGTCAACATTTATCGTACCAACATGATGGGTACTTTAAGATGTTGTCTGCCAGAAGAGTGTCGGATCATTACCTACTCGACTTTTGCATCAAGTTCCTAATCAATTTCACTCTTCATTTAACAATTATCATCAGGATGATCATCACGAGGATTCTCTGTCAGGATCCTTTATCATAGACTTCAATCTGATTCTATTCAAAAAACCTCATCTATTCTTCTTTAAGGCATTCTTCTTCAGGTTATGTTATATCAGAGACTCCTTGTGATTCACCGACTACTACTTCTTAGAGGCCATCTCGCAAGATTTACACACCCCCAAATTTCATCGCAGCGGAAATCACAGTTGGGTGTTAAGTCATAGCACAACAACATAAGAATATAATGAACGACTCAAAAGAGACGTTAATACATAACCATTGTCCCATTCATGGACATGATCAGAGGTTGAATACATGTCCACAAGATCGTCCACCATATCAACTTCATACATTGTTTTTAAAACATAAACACCATGTGTTTTTGTTGAATGAAACCAAAACAAGATTTATGCTTCATTTCACGGCTAATACTCCATTCGCCACTCCAAGCCATCAACTTGATTACATGAAGTTAAATCATGCTAAAAAGTCAACAGAAAACGTTGAGTGTATCCATAGGAGTTTTATAAGAAAACAGTGATCTCAAGTATTTTTAATCTCATCGATAACTTGTGGATTCAAAAACAGTTTAAGCACTAATGCATTAAGCTCATGCCACCGAAGCCTTACACACAACAATTATTATTGTGTAATCCACATGCCCCCACAAATAGGTATTATTGCTATATACACCAAGAAAATTCTAAATAACATAAGTATGTCCTTTAGGGTGATCGCGCCTTGGATTGTCAAATCTCCAGACTAGGCCAGTCTCGGCACAATAGATCTAGTTAATGTTACTAGCGCTCAACATCTTTAGGCCATATTATCAGTGCATGATAATTAGGGGCACTTCTGCTAGTGGTACTTATGCAATTAGTTCAGGAACGGGTCCAACATACCAAACAATCTTGTGTTCAATTTTCAAAACTAGCATGTATCTCCCTCGGGTTTTAAATAAAACATTAAAAGTAAAGGCGAGGCTATGAACTCACCGAGATATCAAAGAGATCAGAAGTATAATAAGTCTTGAACAAGATAAAATCCCTTACGCACCACCTAAAATACGTGACGCGTCTTAGTATAATATACAAGTAAAAATAATACGTAAGAAAAGTTTGACGAATATAGGATATGTTCCTAAGATATGCGCAACATGGCTTCTTGACTTAACTAAAGTATTTTGACTCCCAAATTGACATATGACCTGTTCTTATATGTAATTAAACATCTACCAAATTTCGCCGTTTAATTCCAATTTTAGGTATGGTTATCTACACATTTGTCATTTTTAATCAAGACGTAAAAGTCGCAATTCTGGAATTAGCTCATGTTTAGGGACCTGTATCTACCAATCTATAAATGGTATAAATTCAAGGTTTTCACCCTTGGAAAGCCCTTGAAGTCTAGTTTTCAAAACATTAAGCCAATCACTCATACCATTTACCAATCCATGGGAAATAGATTTTTACTAACCCTAAGTCAAAACAGAAAGTTGACTGAATTTCTTACTTTTGCCATTTTAATCATAACTCCTAATCTAGGATAGCAATGGATGTGGGGCCAAGTGCTATAGCTTCCCTATGATGTCTAGTATTGACCCATGCTTTAAAACCCAAACATTTAACTCATTAACCTGGTGTTTAATACGTTTTCTAAACCAAAGTCCAGAACTGACCCATTTTAGTATTTTGACCATATCTCACTCAATAATAATAATTGGTTGAGCATCCAACTATCACATCATGCCAAGACATATATCTATCCACCCATGATTTTTGTTTACAGACCCTAAGCCAAAAATTTTGAGAAAACAATACGTTTTGCTACTGTTCCAAAACAGCCTCTATAAAATCCAACCAAACCTATTTCTAACTCATTTAAAACACAATCAACACTTATGCAAAGCCACAACACATATCCTAAACATATCCCATACTCATCAATGTATATTTTTATAGCAAGTAATAATATCAAAATAGTCTCATAAGAAAAATTTAGGAAAAGTAAGAAAGATGGCTCACTATAATGATCACCCAAAATAGTTATAATCAACAAGTTTTCCTAGCCACCAAGCTTCACTAGAACATCATTTCTTTGACATGCATGACCATCTTCATATTACTCTTTTAAATCAGCCCCAAAAGTCTACAAATGATAGGTTTTATGGTATGTAAATGGAGCTTTGAATGTGAGGAATCAAATGGTGTAAATATAACAAGTGATTGTAGTAGGAATTTTTGTATGAATTGAGGTTTTGTGGGTTAAGGTGGACGGCAAGAACAAGGAGGGGGAGAGAGCAATCTATCAAAATTTGTTAACTATGAGAAAGAAAAAAGAAATGGGTCAATGGTGGTTTATATATATTT
>BQNB010107991.1:0-23047 GCA_026074375.1 Tanacetum coccineum | reverse complement strand
CTTAGGATGATGTCCCGCCTAAGTCTTAAGAATGATATGCCGCTTCGAGATAAGAAATCATTGCACTAAATAAATAAACTAGCATTTAATCGGATTTAATATGGCTAATACGGTTTTTTGTTATTTGGCTTGTACCGCTCTTTTATCTTCTGATTGTTTTTTTGCATGTTTATTGTGTTTAGAATTGATTATTGTCACTATAAAACCTGTGCCAGTCTCTCAGGCTGAAAACCCCCCATCATTGTTAAAAAATGTATATAACATAGGTTTAACATGTAATTAGAATTAAATTAATTAGAGTAATTAAAATATTGGTAGAATAAAAGGTTAACAACCTCGCTCTTAGTGTTTGACACCCTACTTACCATGAAACTTCACTCGATCGGGTACACTGCTTGTTAAAGTGTTATTTTAGGATAAGTCGGCTAAATATAAATTTAAAACTTGGTAATCAATAGATTGACCATACACGGCGTCACATCAGTCAACTACTAGGGTTTTAGAGTTGTTACACTTAGATTTGTTTAGTTCATCTTCAATTCAAAGTTACGAAGGCAACTTCTATACTTTAATGATTGTGGATGGCCACTCAAACTACACTTGGGTTGTGTTTGTAGAGTCTAAAGATGATGTCTTAGAATAATTTAAAATCTTGTGTAAAAGACTTGAAAACCTACATGATTGTTCTATTGTTTCAATCGTAACAAATCATAGTAGTGAATTTGATAAATTGCAATTTGGGAGCTTTTGTGAAAAACATGGAATGTCTTGTAACTTTTCGGGCCAGTTCAGTTCCCAATCATGTGAGATTGTTGAAAGAACACATCACAAGTTAAGAAAGATGAGCCGTGCTATAGACGAGGAATCCATCCCACAAAAGTTTTGGTGTCTTGCATTAGTTACGGCAACTTACATATTTAATAGGGTTTATATTAGAAATTTTATTAATAAAACACCCTACAAAATTCTTAGAAATAGGAAGCCGTCATTAGAGTACTTTAAGGTCTTTAGTTGTAAAGTATTTATACTTAACACTAAAGTACATCTCGCCAAGTTCGACCCAAAGTCGTAGAAAGGTGTGCTCTTAAGATACTCTCAAACTAGTAAAGCATACATAGTGCTTAACAAGGAAACAATGATAACTGAGGATTCTCCCAATGTAGCCTTTGATGAGAGTTTTCCCGAACCTAAGTCATCTCCTTCGGTAGAAGATGATAGGATCATTGAACCAGTTGTTAAAGATCTGGTTAGGTCTTCGTTATTAGAAGCTAATGCCTCAGATTTGGGTTATCCTAAGAATGTAAAAGAAGTTAGAGGTCACCCAATAGAACAAGTACTTGGCGAGTTAAGTGAGAGAACACTTAGGTCTAAAACAAAACAAGCTTAGGATTTTTGCATGAAATTTTCCAAAGTCTAAATTGCACGAGTCTAGTTGTGGTTGTTCATGGTTGACATGCACCATAGGATAATGATTTGAGAAAGTGTAGGGTCTAGCATAAAAGTTTAGAGGTCGTTTGCATACCTATTAGAGATATCTGCGCACTTAGAGCTTATGTGCTTATGTGTTATGTGTTAGGACTTATGTGAAAGGCATGGAAGTTAAGCAACATTGTTGTTTTAACAAGATGAAGGATTAATGTCAATGCACTATTCAAATTGTGGTTGACATTATCGCGAATTCTACATGTCAAACATATGTGATATGAACAAGAAATTTGATCTACGTCTTTTCAATATTGTAGTAGTCATCGCCTCACATATTTAAATATGTGAAATCAACTTATTCACAACATTGCATGCTCTATTCTTTATGATAAACGTGAAAGATTAAATATACAAATTCATTGACAAAATCCGTTTGGATCTCAACTCACCCTTGTGTTGAAAATGTTTCATTTATGTCAACTTGTTCATTTTATGTGTTGATTGCATGATATGTGTATTAGGCTAGAAAATAAAAGAGAATAACTTTATGTAAACATACAAACTACTCGCGTAGTTACAGAGAATTCTCTTGAAAATTGAATTCGGTATGGTATTACATAACATACTACAATACATAATGAATAAACATGATATTGTAGTTGTCTCGTTCGAGAAACTATAAACTTAACTCACCATACACTATGGTGGTTAAAGATTATCAATGTTGACATAACACATCGATTATAATTCTGAGATATTATGCTCAGCAAAACTTTGCAATCGGGCAATGGATTATGTGTCGAATATGTGTAAAACATCCAAGAAGGATTAAAATACACATTAAAGTAGGTTTGATAACTTGGACCACTCATCCGAGTTCCTAAGTATTTTCCTTGTAATGCAATGAAAATAAAGTTATCATTTTCGAAAATCCAAAATGGTGATTAAGGATCTCTACACAACCAACTACAATGGAAGTGTCACGCATGGCTTGACAAATCATGGTGCATGCATAATTGTAGGATCTAGCTTGTGTAACTTAATCATCCTTTCTCAATCAAATCTTAACTAAACCTCAACTAAATATTTCAAATCATTAAGGCATAATTATCCTTCTAATAGAGTAGTTTTCTTATAAAAGGGATAAGTACCTTAAACTTTAAGGAATTGAAAGTACTAAGTCTTATCACCCAAGAACTACTTGCTAATCTAGAATCTTACACCTAACTCAAATCTCATCATTATAAAAGGTTGTTAGAGGTAATTACTATCCTCATCACTCTTACTAATCAACTCTCATCTCTCTTAAAAAATGGCACCTAGATTTTTCATGAAGCATGAGGACTCTAATTATGAATCTCATGAAACCCATAATTACCTTGAAGGTCGTTAGTGTGACAATAACTTTCTAGTCATCGCTAGCATAACATAACCCTTCACTTTTGCAAAATGCATATCATGTGCTCAACTACCACTCTCTATCTATCCTTGCCACATTTAAGAATTTTATACTAAATACACTTTTAATAAGATATCCACCACTCTTCATTTTAGCATGTATGGTCATGACTATTTATGGAACTTAAGCAATCTAGGAAAGGCCATTAACATCTCCCACCATGAACTAATGTTCTATTGCAAATCATATGAAACAAAAGATTTCACAAAAACTAAATTATATTGTCGCATCTCATGTTGCAATGACCCTCTGATTGATGGTGCCTTAGTTCAAAACACCATACTAAAACCTGATTTCCATTATAAAGCAGTGCCATCTCCTTTATGAGATAAATCACAACTCAATGTTTGATTGAGAATTTAGGCGGATGTATTGATCACACATGTATTTGTAGAGATTAAAGCCAAGAAGCAATTGCCCATCACTGTTGGCTACATGCTCTATAGCATTGAGGCCAAAGTTCCATTCAACTTTGCCTACTTTGTGGCCAAACGTATGAATTATTTTAATGATGAGGCAATCCCCTATGCTAGGATCATAACAATGATTTTTGAGTACATCCAAAATCAACACCCAAATGATGAATCTCGGATGATTGAGGTCGATGATGTATTCCCCACGTATACTCCTTTCACCATAGATTCTCTAGTGGACTCTATAAGTTAACACTAGATCTATTTGTATCTCACTTAATGTTGGTAGTTTTGTAATCCTATGTGTTTGAATGATACAATTTACTTGCTGAAAATAATTTGCTTGTTTATGTGTTTCTTGTCCAAATATGCTCAACAAAAGGTAATTAGAGTTATGAATAACTATACATATAAAATGTTCTAATATGTGTAAGAATATATGCAACAATGTACAAAGTCACAATAATCTATATTTGTACTCATTCATGTTTCTAAGTTTCCAAATGGTAAGCCAACCCATGTTAGACTTGAACATGTGAATATGTTTGTTGCTTGTGTTGTTTCGTGTTTTGCTTGTTTCTAGTTATAGATAAGAACACCTTGAAGGTACTGCTCTTGACCCATGGATCCCTGCCTTGAAACAAGGGGGAGCAACGATCTAGGGGGAGCACTTGTCATGATATCTACTCTCTACCTCTACAAAGATATCAACCTTACAATGAAAGACTAAGATCTCGCCTTTTTGATTTGACAAAAGGGGGAGAAGGAAAGCAAAGAGCAAGATGCACATGGATTGAGGGGGAAAGCTAGTATAACTAGCTATTACGGAAGCAAAAGAGTTATAGCGTACATGGGAGAAGAAAGCAATGTAAAGCTCATAAAGTTAATACAATGTTCACGCTTCACCAAATTACAAGGCCAAGATCAAGATGCAAGCTACATCAACAACGGTCTTCATCTTTTCAACGTTTGTAATTTTATTTGCTTTCCAAAATTTTATTTGTCATCATCAAAAGGGGGAGATTGTTGTTGAAACATTGACTAGGATCTCCTTTATGTTTTAACGATGATAAATAAACATTCGCAAAACGTAAAATAACAAACCATAGCCAAAATCCATAAAAACGAATTTGCAAGTCTGGCGCGCTGAGCACACGTCAGCATGTGGCCATCGCGCCACATGCGAAATCCATTTTATGGATTTTTCTTTGTCGGCTTTCCTCTTACTCGACACATGTGGAAACTTCAATAAAGGTATGTACATGATATTTGAGCATTTGGTAACAGTCTAAATGAGGTTTAGACTTATAGAGGAGCAAAAATGAATCCTCTCATTTTTAACAGAACGCCAACTCAAATCTTTTATCAAACGCCTTTAGCCAAGGCCGAAACTTCTTTCTAAACCTATTATGAACTTACTTTAAACATACCATCCAACGAAAGTATTCATTTGACCTTAATCCAGATATACGTTGTTCCTAATCACGTAACAGGTTTTACTCCCTTATTGGTCAAACTAAGTCAAAGGTCACTTTGTGTAAACGCATCCTTTCCCGATATGGGATATTCTTTACTTAAGATGCAAAGTACTTAGCCTATTTGTATCAAGATGATTAGTGATTAAATCCATTGTTGATTATTATGGATTAAAGTCTAAGTGACTAATTAAGTTTGTGCTATTTAAAGGTTAATCATGCTTTGAGTTTTCCCACCTCCTTACCTATAAATGTTTTACAAACTCACACATGTATTCATCACATGTACAAGATGCTTTACCAACTCCCACATTCCTCACATACACCACTTCTATATCATACTTCCTACAACACATCTTCTTACATCATTTGTTAATCCCTTTTATCCCAACAAATTATTAAACATCTCTTTTCACACAATCCTACAACACTCTCTTCCAAATCATCTATTTACCCTTATTACCAAACAAATGATTATATCCTCCATTCAATCTAAACACTCCTTTTTTAAACCATCTCATAAACACATATTCCTACTCTTTTCCTTTTTATTGGCATTGTGATTATAAACCCAAATCAATCCTTTGATTTCACCTTACTCACATCATCTTCATACTTCCTCTTCTAAAACCTTCACAAAGCCTAACCCTTCTTTACTTAAACACTCCCCAATCTTATCCTCAATATGTTAACTCACATTCCCTTACCCCATTGTACCTTGTGTACTTCTTGTCCTCCAACATTCCAACATAGGATCCTCCATATCACATCAAAACATTCTCTATCACATATCTCTTATTCATCTTCTTCCTCACAAACCAATTTGAATTTCACACATACATACACACCATCTCATCTTAGCCCTTGATCATACCAAATCATTAATCCAACTTACCTCACTCTCTTCTCCTCCCTTAGATTAAAATTAAACTAACACAATAAACATACTTCTCTATCCACCCTTGATCATGCCACTTCACCCATCCAACTTACCTTTCACCATTTCATCTCTACCCTTCATTTCAAACATGATCAAGAGGCTCCTTTCCATCCCATCACCATCACATAATGCCAACTCACATACAACTCACACTTTATCCCTTTCTCTATTTCACATATATGCTTAATCAATTTGAAATTCAAATTTCAAATCTTTCCTCATAATCTTTGATGAGGTGTAATTTTATACACTTTTAGGGGTCATTTAACCCCCTATAATCGTGCAAAAATGCTTAAAATATGTGCTTAATCATTTCTTTTTGCATTTTTAGCAGTTAGAAGACATTTAAAGGAAATATACGTGACTTGGGCTTTATTTTGGAAGAAACGAGACAAGAGTACAACTTTACACAAGCGACCGCGTTAGAGAATTTGTGATGGCGTCTGGACTATAGTCGTCATAAAGAAAGCCTAAGAATATTCGCAGTGCGACAGCGTCAGGGTTTATTATGACGCCGTCGCAGATTCTTTTCTTATAAATACAAACTCGATTTTAGGGTTTTATATAGCATATTAGGAGTGGAGTTCGGTAGAGAACAATTTGTAGCTGACTTTGGGAGTATTTTAGGGTTTCCCAACCCTTTTATACCTTCCTCAATCGCTTGTTTTAATATAGTAAAGTTCTTTTATCCTTTAATCTTTTAATATGTCTTATTGTTTGATTGTTTATTGTGCTTTGCTTATCTTTAACATGTGATAACGCTCCAAATATACATTAAATATCCCTTGAAAATATGTGAAATATATATGTTGGTATGTGTTTAATTACACATACCTTTGACCACTAAAATCGGACTTAAACGACTAAAAACGTACCAAAAATACATTGTATTTGTATGTTTTACATTTGTATTGTGCAGGTAATGGATATCCAAGAAAAGGACAAAAATCAAAGCCAAAACGACAAAACCGAGCGCGAGAACGGAAAGAGCGTAAAAGAAAAGTCAAGTCAAAGCCAAAAGTCAACAAAAAGTCAAAGTCAAAATCAAGTCAAAGTCAACCCCGGGAAGTGGATTTGAAAAGAGCGTCAAAAACCAAACCTGAAAACCTAAATTGCCAAAAGTGGGCCCACCCGTACCCACCTAATAGGCCCGGGTCAGCCCACTTATTCACTTATAAACCTTAAAACCTTTCAAAAAGGCCCAAAGTCCTTTTAAGCCATACCTGGCCCAAACAACTAGCCCACCATCACCTATTAACACCCCCGTTTTCCCCAAACCTTATAACCTTTACCCCGTTAGTCCCTAAAAGGACTAACGGTGCAATCCCAACCCAAACTCCAAGGACTAAATTTGCAAAACTCAAGGACCATCCCTGCAATTCAGTTATACACTTTGAGGGGCTTGTTTTGCCATTTCCCAAACTTTAAAAGGGGAGCGGGAACACTGTACATCTTCTTCAATTCCCTGTCTCCATTACCCGCCAAATTCACCCCCAACACTATTCCTCTTTCTTCTCCACTTTGTCTACACACCCCACACCTTATCCCACTAATTGCCACCTTGGCAATCCCTTGCATTTCTATTCGTCTATGAAAGAAGACAAAGAATGAATGGTGGAGATGACATGACTTAGCCACTACTCAAAATGGAAGGCTAAGATTGATTTGAGACCTCTCTCACACAAGAAACACAGGCTTGAGCCCTCTCAGCAAAGAAGCACAGAACTAGAACCTTCTTCGATTAGTATAAATAGGCTCCTTTGTAAGCTATTGAGGCACTTAGTCTTTTTATCTAGCTTTTTAGTTTTCAGCTTATATTTTAATGTTTTTTAGTTTATTGTAATCTTTTTAAGCCTTGTAATAATTTTAAGTTTAATGAAAGATTGAAGTTTTTATGTTTTACCCCGTTTCTAAGTTATAGTTATTATGTTTTAAAACTGTTTCACAAGCTCACAAAAGCTCTTTTTACAAATCTCTTAAGTTGTTAACTTAAGTATTGTAAGTTTTTCCATAACTTATAAAGCTTAAGTCCTAGTTCACTAAAAAACCCTCAAAAAGCTCAAATGGATGATAAGCTTACAATGGAAGAGCTTATGGGTTTTACTAGCTTGTTTTATACAAGCTAGAGCTAGTAGATAAGCTCTTTTGAGCTCATTTGCCCTGTTTAAGCAAGGGCCTTTGTAAGTTTCCTTTTTTTCCAAGTTTTAGCTTATTTCACTGTAGCATTGCTTATTTACTGCTTATTTGTGCTTATTTATGCTTACTACTGCTTATTTATGATGTTTATTGCTTAAAATGCTTGTCTTGTAGTTTAGAAGTCATTAGTTTAAGTTTTCTTAAATTTCTGTCTATTTTAGCTTATAATTGCATAATCTGTCTCAGCTTATTTAAGTGCTTATTTGTTATTAAGATTTGCTTAATATTGCTTGTTTTACTTAGTTAACATCTGGTTTTTAAAAGTTTTAGCTTAAAACAGTCTGAATCAAGTTAAAAAGTTAAAATTAGTTTTTAAAGGGGTGTTTGGTTTAACTGATTTTGAAGGTCAAAACGGGTCAAAATGAGTTAAGTCTTTTGGGTCACCTTAGTTTAACTTGAAATCATCATAAAATTCAGTTGTTAAAAGTTTTTAAGTATTAAAACTCAAAATTAAGGTTTTAAGAGTTCATTGTTTGAATCTGTTAAGTTATAGCTTATTTTAGTTGCTTATTTGATTGTGCTTTAGCTTATTGTTGTTTTTGTGTTTATGAATGTGTTAAAAGAGGTTAGAAACAAAGCACTAAAGCCTGAAATTTTTGTTTTAAGTTTTTGCCAAAACTGTCAAAAGTGCTAAGTGTTGAAAAAAATTGAGAAATTGCTTTTTCAAATGCTTATTGTTGCTTATTGTGAATTTCAAAATGCTTTTTGAGTGTTGATTATTGTTCTTTGAGGTCCAAATTAAATCTGTTTGAAGGTCTGAGATCCATAAGGATCTGTTTGTTTGCTTATTTTTAAGCTCAAAAGTGGTGGTTTGTAAAGATTGAAAAATTTGCCAAGTGTTGAAATCTTTGAGAAACAGCTTTTTCATGAAGCTTTTTAAGGGCTTATTTGAAATTCAAACTGCTTTTTGATTGTTGATTCTTGTAGCTTTTTGGACAAGCTTTAAGGGCTTATAAGTTGCTAAGCCATAAGGATCTGTCTTTGAGCTTATTTTTAAGCTCAAAAGTGTCCCCTTGCTGTTTTGTTATCAGGTTTAGCCAAATAAGCTCATTTGCTTATTTAAGCAAATTGGCTTATTAAATTTGCTTATTTTGTGTTCCATTAAGCTTATTAGGTTAGATTAAGCCTAATTTAGCTTATTTCTCTTAGCTTAGAGCTTATTTAAGCTTATTTGCATTTTAGCTTAAAATTCCTTAAGTTTTATAGCTTTTTTGAGTTTTCTGCCATTCTAGCTTATTGTAGTTGCTTATTTTTGTTCTTAAGAGCTTTTTAGATATGCCTTATCATCTGTTTTAGCTTAATTCTCTTTTTGGTTTGCTTATTAGTGCTCAAATTTGCAAACAGTTAGCATTTTAGTGTTTGAGTATAACTTAGCTTATTCTGTCTTTCTTAGCTTATTTGTGTGCTTATTTTTTGTTTATAAAAAAGTTGTTTTACAAAAGTTGCTTATTTTTCAGCCCTAAAAAAAGTTGTAAAAAAATTAAATTTGCAAAAACATTTGGGAGTAGGGGAAGCCCTGGGTGAGCAAGGCTCGAACCTGGGACCTCAACCCCACAACCAAACGTTTTATACACACACACTCTACCAACTTGCCATGTGGTCTTTTTCGATTTAAGTTTGCACAATTAAATCTTTATAGTAGTTTTAGGCCTTTTAGCTTATAAGCCATTTTTGGCTTATTTCACTGCTTATTTGATAAGCTGTTTTTCCCCATTTATTTTTCTTAGATTCTACATTGTTCAATCTACTTTTGCTATTTTTTTTAGATTTTTATTTAATAGTTTAGTATTTTTAAACATTTAATTTCATTTAAATCGTTTTTAATTCATAAAAAATTATAAAAAGGTCAAAAAAATATAATTCTTTTTTAGAAAATTTTCTTTTAACATTTAGAACCTAGGAAAATTAGATTTGCTTTCGTAGGGTTTAAATTATAAAATTTGGATTTTTAAAGAACGGGATTGAGACTTATAAAAACCAAAAATATCATTTTAGTGTTTTCAAGCCCTAATCACCTTCGTTTTTGGTCTAGTTTTCTTTGTTCTAGCTTTTTAGTCAATTAAGACTTATAAAAACCAAAAATATCATTTTAGGACTTAAATTGATAATTTAGGGTTTTTAGGTCCCGTTTAGGATTCCCGTTTTGTGTTTTTAGCTAAGATTTGTCTTACCTTAATTGTTTTTAAGTTTTTGACTTAATTTTCCCGTAGTTTTAGAAAACCAATCTAAATCTTGTTCCATTCAAGCATCAATTCTCATAACGACTCTCGACTTTCAATTGCATTCCTCGTTGGGGAAACGACCCGGGAATCATACTCCCGGATTACTATAATTGTGATTTTTTTATTCTTATCCTTATATTTATATATTTATAAGTATTTTATATATTTATATTTATATTTATATTTTTAAAGGGTATAGTCAATCTCGGATTAGTTTTTGGCGCCGTTGCCGGGGAGGATTGTATACGATTGTTGAAGCCGTTTGACAATTTGTGTTTGAAGATCCTTCCGAGTGAAGTTATTTTGTTTATTTTCATATAAAAAATACAAAAAGATTTTTCATTTCTTTTATTAGTATATATAATATAAAAAAATCAAAAAAATCAAAAGATAAAAACATTGTCCATAAAAAAGAAATAAAAGTTACCAAGTTGGTAAAAGAACACCAACAAATAATACTTTCAACTGAAGTATTATCCATTAATAAGTTCCCAAACCAAAGAATTAAAAAATTACCTTTTGTGTCTCTTGCGACGTACGGCTCACCTTCGAAAGTTAAACAAACTCCTTTGTGTGTTTTTCTTTTGAAGAGTTACCATGAAGCTTGTTGATTATTAGGTTTAAGTGTCTTATCTCATTGTCCGTTATTAAAATACATTGTGAATACATTGTTGAAAAACCAAAAAATATATATATATATATAAAAAAGGAAAAAAAATAAGTATAAATTTTCTTTTTACATTTTAGTACATGCGCACTCGTTCTCAATCTCGTAATTCTAACCTTTAACAACAACAAGTCAATCCGACTTTTGTTGAACCATTTAATCTCGTGGAACCAATTGAAAATCAAGCTCCTCCCGTAGTTACGATGGATGATACTCGTACTATGGCTCAATTGCTCGAAGCACCCACCTTGGGTTATGAGGATGACATCGTTGTGCCCGAGATCACCGCGGACAACTTTGAGCTTAAGCACGGTTTGCTTACCCTCGTTCAAAACAAACAATTTTTCGGACATGACAAAGAAGACCCTCATGCTCACATCCGTTATTTCAACAAGATCACTTCTACGATGAAGTTCCCGAACGTCCCGAGTACGTCGGTAAAGCTTATGCTTTTCCCATTTTCCCTCGAGGGTGTCGCTCGGATTTGGCTTGAAAAAGAACCCCCTCGATCGATTCTCACATGGGATGATCTTGTTTTGAAATTCATCAACAAATTCTTCCCTCCTTCAACAAAATTCTTCCCTCCTTCTAAAACAACAAATCTTTGGAATGAAATCACGAGATTTCAACAACGATTTGATGAACTTTTTACAAGGGCATTGAGATGATTCATTGATCTTCTTCGAGCTTTCCCACATCATGGATTTTCAGGAAATTACATCAACCTCGATACATTCTATTATCTTTGAACTCTATGATCAAGATTATTTGGAATTCCGCCGCGGGTGGTAAAACTTTTGGATAAATGCCCGTGCATTGCCTTAAATGAATCATCAGAGAGCAAATCCATAAGTTAGTCAATTCACGTAAACAAACCGGTTAATTGTGTGGTTGTTTCCAAAGTGAGTTCGAGCTCTTCCACCCCCGGTATCTCTCCCGATGTTGCCGAACTTAAAGATATGGTGAAAGCCTTACTTCTCGATAAGAAAACCCAAGCTCCCGCTCCCGTGAAAGTGGTCGAGGAAAGTTATGTTACTTGCGGTGGTGCTTATTCTTATCGAAATTGTCCCGCCACCGATGGCAACGTTTATAGTGGAAAATATTCAAGAATATGTTTCCCAGCCACGCAGATTATTTCAATCTAGGAAATGCAGGTTAACGAGCACCGATTGTAATCATATTCGACCTCCGGTTTTCATCCCATTCAAAACGAAGGAAATAACCTAAACCGTTACAAACCATAACCGGGGGTACTAAACTTCAACCAGGCAAATTTATCGACCCCCAATTAATCAACCCCCGGTTCACCAAGCTCCACTTTACCAAGCTCATCCTACGCAAACACAAGGTGTGTCGAAGGATGATTTTCAAAACTACGTCAAAGCTAATGATGCAGTGATGAGAAATATGCAAAATCAAAATCAAAACTTGCAAAATCAAATGACCAATTTAATGGACATGCTTTCCAAAAATTCTGAATTCAAAACCGCTTGACTTCAGGTTCAGGGTCCTCCCTAGTAATCCATTACTAACCCGAAGGTAGATTTAAAGGGTATTTCCACCCGAAGCGGTGTTGCTTACAAGGATACACGATGCCTATACTTCTTTTCTCTTCCGTAAAGTAGTAGACGTTGAAACCGAGGGTGACAAAGGACCACGGTTGTCTCCTACTAAATAACGGACAGCCCAAGACGTCCAACCTCCGGTTATCCAAATTCAACCTCAAGTACTAAATTCTGAGCCAGTTTTTTCTCCCGTTAGTGCTCCGATGCCTAACCCGAAACCATCAATTATGTATCCTTCGAGACGTAATGATGAAAGGCACCGTGAAAAAGCTAATGACCAAATTGAGAAATTCTACGAAATCTTTAAAGATTTGAGTTTCGAAATTAGCTTAATGGATGCTTTGATTCTTATGCCAAAATTTGCCTCGACTCTTAAAGCTTTAATTGGAAACAAAGAAAAATTAAGTGAAATGGCTAGAACTCCGTTGAATGGGCATTGCTCGGCGGTTATCCTCAACAAGTTACCCAAAAAACTTAGAGACCCCGACAAATTTCTCATACCGTGTGATTTTCCCGGAATGGATGAGTGCTTAGCCTTGGTCGATCTTGGCGCTAGCATAAATCTCATGTCATTATCCGTGTGGAAAAAGCTTTTCTTACGGAGCTTTACTCTACTTGTATGACTCTTGAACCTTGTGGACCGTTTGAATTACCCAGAAGCCGATCGGTATCACAAGAATGTACTACCTAAAGTAGGGAGTTCAAATTCCTGGCCGACTTTGTAGTCGTAGACTTTGATGCCGATCCCCGAGTTCCCCTAATTCTCGGGAGATCCCTTCTTTAAAAACAGGACGTGTTTGACTTGATGTTTACGAAGGAGAATTTACTCTTGTGTTGGAAATGATAAGCCGTAACATTCATTCTTGACCCTAACTGCGTGATACTCATATATTATGGATGATATGACGACGACCGAATCGACGTCATTGAAATGGCTTGTGAGGAGTATTCTCAAGAAGTTCTCGGTTTCTCCGATGTGATCACGAGTGGAAATCCCACTCCTTACTATGACCCGATTGTTTCTACCTCTTCTCTGACTCTCACTCCCTTCGGGGATAGTGATTTTCTTCCGAGGGAAGTCGGACGTTTACTCGCTCTTAAAGTGATCCAACTTTACCGGAAGTTGATGACTCTTATTAGACCCGGAGGGGGATATTCTTCTTCTTGAATCATTTCTCAATGATGATCCATCATTACCCCCTCCCACTCAAGGAAATTATTTGCCTGAAATTCAAAAAGAACTTAAAGTTTGTGAAGCTAAAACTGATATATTTCAATTGATGACTCCGAAGTCAAACTCCAAGGACTTACCTTCCTAATTTCTCGAATTATTTTTGTTTTAATTTTTGGAAGGTGACGACAAGTTGCCCGTCATAATTGCTAAAGACTTGAGTGTCGAGGAAAAAGCCGCTCTCATAAAGGTTTTGAAGTCACACAAGCGAGCCATCGCTTGGAAACTCTCCGACATCAAGGGTATTAACCCGGAATTTTGTACTCACAAGATTCTTATGGAAGGGACTTACAAACCGGAGGTTCAACACCGCAAAGATGGGTGAATCCGAAGATCCACGATGTCATCAAAAAGGAGGTTGAAAAACTTCTTGACGCCGGATTAATTTACCCGATCTCGGATAGTCCTTGGGTAAGCCCCGTACATTGCGTACCTAAAAAAGGTGGCTTTACCGTTGTTGAAAATGATGAAAACGAGTTAATTCCTACTCGATTGGTTACGGGATGACGTGTATGCATTGACTACCGAAAGTTAAATGAAGCCAACGTAAAGACTACTTTCCACATTCCATTTATGGATCAAATGCTCATCTGAAAGAGATTAGTGGGAATCGAGTACTATTATTTTCGATGGTTTCTCGGGTTACTTTCAAATTCCCAATCGACATCATGATCAAGGAAAAGACAATCATTCACGTCATCCACTTACGGAACGTTCGCCTACCGTCGCATGCCTTTCGGCTTATGCAATGCACCGGGCACGTTCCAAAGGTGTATGATGGCTATCTTTCATGATATGATCAAAAAAACGATGGAAGTCTTCATGGACGACTTTTTGGTCTTTGGGAATTCATTCAGAAATTGCCTCTCTCGTGTAGACAAGATGCTTCAAAGGTGTGAAGACACCAATCTTTGTCTAAATTGGGAAAAGAGTCATTTCATGGTTAAGGAAGGCATTGTCCTTGGCCATAAGATTTCCTAGAACGGGATTTTGGTCGATATAAAAGCTAAAGTCGAGATGTGATTGCTAAGTTACAAACTCATACCATACCACCGTCAAGGGTGTTCGGAGTTTTCTCGGTCATGCCGGTTTCTACCGACGGTTCATTAAGGATTTTTCTAAAATTTCCCGACCAATGACTCATCTTCTTGAGAAAAATACTCCGTTCATCTTCTCCAATGAATGTATTCAAGCTTTTGAAACGTTAAAGAAAAAACTTACCGAAGCTCCAATCTTGATTGCCCCGGACTGGGACTTACCCTTTGAGCTTATGTCGATTGCAAGGTGACTTTTGCCATTAGGTGTAGTCTTGGGGCAACGCCATGGGAAAAAACTTTATGGCCTATACATATGCTAGATGTAAAACATATGATACGAGGCGGAAATCACATTACAGCGCAATGGGAGAGGACGAAATGTTAGCCAGGTGTATGCATTTCAAAAAAAAAATTCCGGTCTTACCTTTCTTGGACAAAAGCATTGTGTATATGGATCACTCTGGCCCTTAAATATCTTTTTTCTAAAAAGATTCCAAGGCGAGATTGCTCCGGTGGGTTCTCCTCCTTCAAGAATTCACATTCAAAGTAATTAACATAAAAGGAGCCAAGAATCTCGCGGCCGATCATCTTTCCCGATTAGAAAATCCTTATGAAAATGTGCTCGACCCAAAAGAGGTAAATGAAAAGTTTCCTCTTGAGACATTTAATATGGTGACTTTTCGTGGTGACTCAAGTACCTTGTGGTTTGCCGATTATGCAAAGTCCACACGTGGGAATTGACATTGTTAAAGGATTTGTTGTCCAACAAAAGAAACGTTTTTCAAGGAAGTGTGTTAAACCCTACTTTTGGGACGACCCCCTTATTTGTTCAAAATATGTGCGGCATCAAAAAAAAAATAAGATCCTGGCAGTATGTTGCAAGCCATGAAGCTGTAGACATCCTACAGCTTGCCATAGTGGACACACCGGGGGACATAACGGTGCCAACTTACACCGCAAAAAAGGTTTTGATTAGGATTTTATTGGCCCACGACTTTATGAGATGCCTATGACTGGTCACCGATGTGACATTTGTCCAGTGTTAAGGAAAAAATTTCGTGCGTGATGAAATGCCTCTAAATTTTATCCACGTTTACGAAAATCTTTGACGTCGGGGGCATCGAGTTCATGGGGTCGTTCCCGTCTCTCACGAGGGACAATACATACTCGTTGGTGGTTGATACTTGTCAAAAATGGTTGTGAAACGTAAGATAGGTCCCCACCAACGTCGCTCGAGTTTGTTTGCAAATTTCCTTTAAATCTCTCTTTCGCCGATTTCGATGCCCTTTATGCTTCAAAAAGTGATCGAGGAACCCATTTTTACTAATGGACCAGTTTGCATAAGGTCATTGTCTTAAAATATGGAGTCACTCACCGCTCTCTCCACCGCGATCACCCGACAAACAAGTCTGGGGACAAGTTGAGGTATCCCAAATCATGGCTTAAATGATAATTCTTGGAAAGGACCCTTTGTGGGCGAGAACCGTGCTTCTTGGTCAGATAAATTAGATGAGACGCATTTCCGTCCTCCGTACAGTTACAAAACACCTATTGGGTGTTCACATACAAGTCTATGTACGAAAGGCATGTCATCTAACGATTTGAGCTCGAGCACTAAGCACTTACTAGGCCTTAAAGCATGCAAACTTTGACCTTAAGACCGCGGGTGACCACCGAAAAGTTCAACTTAATGAATTAAATGAACTTCATGGTCAAGCCTACGAGAACTCTTTGATCTACAAAGAGAAGACAAAGAAGATCTACGACTCCAAAATCAAGAACCGCGTTTTCAACGTTGGTGATCGAGTCCTCCTCTTTAATTCTAGATTAAATATTTTCTCAGGTAAACTCAAAACCCGTTGGTCTAGACCATTCACCATCAACCAAGTTTTTTCGTATGGTACCGTCGAGTTATCTCAAACCTCCAGGCTAAACTTTAAGGTGAATGGTCATAGACTTAAGCACTACTTTAGAGAGGACATACCACCCGTGGTTGTCTCGGATCTCCAAACTTTCCCCAAGGACCAATGAATTCGTGGAATAGGTCAAGCTTAATGACCCTAAACAAGCGCTTCGTGGAAGGAAACCCATGCTTATCCTAGTATAATTATGGTAATAGTAATGAATTTGTATTTTGTGTTGTGAAGAGGCTCGCCTTTTCCTTTCTCGTGTGCTTGTGTTTTTGTTGTATGTACCGGATTGCCCGGATTTTGAAGCCTCTCATGCTCAATGTTTTGTTTTTCGTTCACTCGAGCTTCAAATCCTCAGCTTCATTTTGGGGAATCCAATATCCAAATCTTATCGACTAACGTTTATCTTTGAGCATACTTAATAAACGGCTTAGGATTTACGTAGAGACCCTTTAAAACATTGAGGACAATACTAATCCTAAACCCTAATCTATCCCTAATCCTAACCCTAGCTCGAAATTAAAACCTAAAAACCCTAAACCGAACCAAAACCAACCCGTCACCTTTATTCTTTCATTTTTACCCATTTTAAACCCGTCGACTAACATTTATCTTTGAGCATACTAAATAAACAGCTTTAGATTTACGTCGAGACCCTTTAAAACATTAAGGACAATGTTCAGTTCTAGTATGGGGGGGATCTATCGATTTGATTTTGCCTGCAGCCGTTGTTTTTGCGTAATCTCGTTTTTACCACAAAAATACCAAAAAATTGAAAAATTTTAAAAATTTTCAAAAAAAATAAGTGTTTTGTCACAATTTTGACTTTCCTGCTCGGTAGAATAAGAATAAATTTTGACTCGATCGAGCGTGATGAGCTCTAGCTTGTTCCTTAACTTTTAGACTAAGCATTCGCGAATCTTTGCGAAGAACGAAAAATGATAGAGTTAAGTATGAGCTAGATGCTAAACAATGATTATTTGAAAATCTTACATGCTCATGTGTGTAATTTGTGGCTTTTTCTCCCATAAGCTCCTAACCGGCCTAATAATACGTGCTATCTTTGAAAACTAAACTTAAATCAACAATTTTTGAATTTGAAATGTAGTCGTTAGCAATAATTTTAGTCTTAGTTCAAATTTATACTTAAATTGTCTAAAAAGAAGTCTTCTCTATATATCGTGGTATAAAATTTAATAAAAAAAATAAAAATAAAAAAGGAGAGAAAAAACATGAAAAAATGATGAATAAATGATGAGTAATAATTATAAACTGTGGCCTGATAAAAGTTTGCTGCATCTTGCCGGCTCACAACCGATGTTGCGGCCTTCTAAAAGAAAGCCCATAGTAAGATTAATAATCCGAGACTGATAAAAGTTTGCTGCATCTTGCCGGCTCACAACCGATGTTATGGCCTTCAAAAAGGTCGAGGGTTACGATTGCATCATGGTTATGTTAATGATAAGTGCAATAAATATGGTTTAATAAATATAAGAAAAATCTCTTTTTCTTAAATTAAAATATACTTTTGAACTAAGACTATTTCATGATTACATTGTGGTTTTCTAATAAGCTATGTGTATACGGGAAACCTAAATGTTTTGAAACCGAAGGTCCGTGAGTCTCGATACTAGTCTCTGTGGGGTGTCAAAAGCCTGGTCACTTAGCCGCAAGGTTGGGATGTGCCGAGACGAAAGTCGCTACATGGGATGTTCTCGCCTTCAAACTCATTATTCTCGGGTGGAATGTGAAGCATAGTATTTTTGCAAAACGTTGATCCATGGTTGAAATTCGAAATAGCACATTCACCTAATTTAATAATTGTCGGGAGTGAAAAGTTCACAAGTTACAAATATAAGTAGTGTTAGCATCTTAACTTATATTTAGCGGTGATTTCGTTTTAAGCTTGGTTTGGAATAAGTGAAAAGTCGGGAACGATGAATTTACCCTTTTTGGGGCATTTTAGGATTGAAATGTTTCTTGTTCTAGGATCCCTAAAAATTAATAACGAAAGTCAAATATGTTAGTAGTTAAGAAAAAGAAAAATACAAAAATATTAGTGGTAGTTAGTGTAAATATGTAAAAATGGTAAAAAGGGGGCTTTTCGAAGCTATTGATTCTTTAATTCCCCTTGATGAACACTTAGCTACTTTTCGAGGTTATTAGTCGAGGGGGATTGAGATTCTTAGTCTTCTTAAGTGTTTACTTATGGCATTGCGTGAGGACACGACAATAATTTAGTATGTGGGATTTTTGGTATGTGTTTAATTACACATACCATTTACCTAGGAAACGTGCTTAAAAGAATAAAAACATACCAAGAACACCTTGTATTTGTGTGTTTTGCATTTGTATTGTGCAGGAAACGGATATCCGAGAAAAGGACAAAAACAAAGCCAAAAACGACAAAACCGAGCACGGAATGAAAAGAGCGTGAAAAGTCAAAAAGTCAAAGTCAAAAGTTAACCAAAAAGTCAACCTTGACAAAGTCAAAAGTCAAAGCCGAAGCCGTAACCAAAGAAATTCTTAACGGGCCCACCCGTACCCATCTAATGGGCGAGGGTCAGCCCATTAAGGTATTATATAAAAACTTTATAAGCCTTATACCATAAAAAGGCCCAAATTCCTTTATTAACCAAACCGGCCCAAAATACAACCTCAGGCCCAAAACAGTTAAACCAAAACTAAAAACCCAACCACATAACAGTGTTAACCCAACTCCCTTAACCCTTTAACTGTGACATCCCCTAAGGATCGTGGGTGCAAGCTTAGTATACACTTTGGGGGACTGATTTTGCTAAAGTTCAAACACTTTTCACTACCCGCCAAATGAACCAGTACTATTCCTCCATCCTCTCCACTTTGTCGACCCACACCTCAACACACCCTCACCTCACACCTTGGACCACAACCCAGCTGGCACACACACCTCTCACCCTCCTATTGGTCAAAAATGATCCAACGATTGAGAATACACCCTTAAAGCCCAATCCAATCCAACGGATGCAAATTGAGAGGCTAGAAGCTTCAAGGTAAAATGATCAAATAAGATGAATATATGATTAGTATCTCCTATAAAAGAAGATAATGAAGACCCGAGAGTAGTATTAGTCAATAATTCCATTTCGTACCTTACAATTTTCAATAAAATGTAATTTCCTTTTCAGCTTTGTAATTTAGATTTGAAGATTAATGAAATCACGTGTTGTTTTTAAGTTAATACTTCACTTACATTCCTTGGTTTGCCAGTTTAGTTAAGTAACACCTTAAAACAATTTTGTTTAAAAAGTCTAAAAGCTACAAGCTTTTTCTCATAAGTTGTTTAATAGCTTATGAGTCCAAGCTCCATCACAAAAACACTCACTAAATAAGTTACTCAGGTGCTGTTATTGGATAACATTGGATATTGGTTTTGTGATATATGGGTATAAAATTTTATGGTTTTACATGGTTTGTGAATAAGTTTGGAATAAAAAGGGTGTAGTTGTGAGCACAGCAGGTTTGCAAAGCAAGTAAATGGGCTCATATGGATTTTCTTAGAGCTTTTCTGAAAAGCACATTATGGTTTACAGCATATGGTAGGGTTCTTAGTTACATCATTTTCCATAGAGATTAGGACCTTGGGTAAGTTTTCTTTTTAAAGTTTTACCAATCTTTAGCTTATTTGCTTTTTATTCTGCTTTTTGTGCTTATTTCCTGTCTTAATCTATTTATTATAGCTTATTTGTGTTGTTGAGTTGCGTTCAAAATATTTTTATTTTAAAAAAAGTTAAAATCAATAGGTTAAGTTATTCTATAAAATCTGTCTAAAAATCAAAAAAAATATTAGCATAAGTTTAATCTTGTCATTTTTGCTTATTTGTTTGTTCAAAGTTGTTTGTTAAGATTCATATAAGCTTTTGATTAACAGGTAGTTAAGGATTTATCATAAAAATCTCATATTATATATTTTTCAAAGTTTGATAAACGCTCAAAAAGGATGTTGTTCGGCAGTATCTGTATACTCTGGATGTAACAAATGGTCAACTTCTGAGTAACAACCTTTGGGTCACTTTTTATCTAGGTAAGAAAACATCCCTTTAGACTGTTTGTTTTGAGCTTTTTAGATTTAAGCATCTTAAAATCAAGTTTCATGATATATTTTTTTTGAATCTGTGAATGTCAGGTTGTTCATGTTGAGTTCTAGGCAATTATGATACTTTATCTTATTTTCTTTAATTGCTTTCATTTTTGTGTGTTTTTTGAAGTCCCTAAAATGCAGTTATAAATCCGAAGTGTCCTAGTCCATGCACATTGTTGTTTTGATTTTGTGACTAAGTTTTTGTCAAAATTGTGCTAATTGTTACATTTCAGTCTCATTCAAGCTTTTCTATTAGCTTTTTAAGTGCTTATTTGCTGTCCAAAATGTATGATTTTTATTTCCTTGTGCTTATTGGTGGATGAGGTTTAAGTATGTGCAATCTTGTGGTCTGGCTTAATCTATAAGCCCTTTAAAAAGCTACTTAAAACCCCCTCCTTTGGGTCTGTTTTCATATGTCTGAATTTCAGCATAGTCATGAGAATTGCTTATGTAGATGCTTGCTGATTATCTGCTTATTTTGTTGATTGTAAAAATAGGTTGTCTTTGTGTTAAAGTTGTTTTCTTCAAGCTTAATATATAATTCTGTCCACAAAAGTTTGTAAATACACATAAAAAAAAAAAAAAAAGAGAATAGCAAAGAAAGGGGCCATGGGATTCGATACCCATGTCCATTTTAGATCTGAAGAGCATCTAGTAGTGTCTGTTTAACTCCAGAACACCAGTAGGGCCATCTGGTGCTACTCTTTCCATTTTAATACTTATACACACTTTGGTTTGTTTGGCTTAAATTAAAAGTTGTAGCTTATTTGGGCTTATTTGAGTTATATGTTAAGCTGTTTTGTGTTCTCTATTTTCCCTAGCATCTTTGTTGCATTTCAGACTTATTGGAGAATTTTCTGTACATTTTTCACACTCGCGAGTTCCTTCGTTTCCATTTATTTGCACTTTTATCGTGATTCAAAAATAATTAGAAAGTCTTTAAAAAAAAAGAAATATAATTCAGTCTAAAATTATAAAAAAATACTTTTTAGTTTTAGAAATATATTTTTGAGGTTTAGAAAGTTTATGTTTTGATTTGTCACTTTTAGATTTTTATTTCATTTTTTAGGTTTTTATAATTAATTTAGAAATTATTAGAAAATTATAAAAAAGTTAAAAAAAAATAGTTTTCTGAGTTTTTATCATATTTTAGACTTTTCTAAAGTATAATTTATTTATTTTCAGACTTATTGTGAATTTTTGGTATTTTTCTTCTTTCATTTTCCATATTTTAGGTTTTTAATTTATAATTAATTATTAAAAAGTCAAAAAAAATATAATTTCTTTTTAGTTAATTTTCTTTTAACATATTTGAGGTTTAGAAGCTAAGTTTGAATTTTTAGAAGTTAAATTTGCCTTTTTTTATAATTAGACGCGTTTTAAGATTCCCGGTATTTGTTTCTGTGTTTTATTTGTGTTTGTTTAATTTTTCCCTTTGCCTATTTATGTTCCCCGTAGATTTTTAGTATTTCCTTTGCCATAATTATTTTCCCTTAATTCCAAAAATCAAAATCCAAAATTATTATGAATTCAAACATCAAATATCAATCGTCTCGCGACTTTCTATTACGTTCTTCGTTGGGGATACGACCCGAGAAAACTTCTATACTACTTCCGGTTTTATATTGATTTTTTTCTTTAATTCTTTCCGAGGAAATTTGGTTTGATTTGGTTAATATAAGTATTTAATTATATTTATTATTTTCCATATATATAAGAAGGAAACAATCATGGTGTTTGAGAGACGTGAAGTAACGACTAGCATCGTGACGTATTTGTTTGACGTGTTGTGTGAGCAACCGTAGAGGTGACAACTTAATCACTAAGTTTCAAGATCAAGATTCTCGTTTAATTGACTTTTGTCATTAAACATAACAGTTAATTTTTCTTGCCTTATTTGTGTGTTAATCTTTAATATCAAACTAGATCCAATCCGCTGCGTACTCGTAGTAACTGGTTTACTAGTTATAAAATCCCAACAATTTCGTCACTAAAATCAACACTACAATCCATCAACATTATCCCAAACCTTCCAGCAATATTACGAGACTCCGTGTCATGCACCAGTGCCCATCCGAATTGTACGTATAATTGGGCCATTCATGGCATGTCGTAATAGAGAATCTAACTTCATGCCAAGCATGGTGTTTGGTTTTGCCTATATATTTGCAGACCCTGAGCCTTACATTTCGCGATCGACACCTCTTCCGCTTCATACCGTGTTCACTTTCAATTTTTTATCGTAAGAGGTCGAAAGGTGTTATCTGAGTTGTGTTGGATTCTTTGTGCCAAAGACTTGTACCTTTTTTTTTTCTAGGCGATGATGATAATTTTGTGTTTACTGTGTACGGTTTACCTACGCACGTGTCTTGGCTCAGCAATCACAC
>BQNB010107990.1:2320-23047 GCA_026074375.1 Tanacetum coccineum | reverse complement strand
TGATGATATTGATCGATTAATGATTATCGAAAAAATAAATGATGAAGATCGGTGTAACCGATTGATGGAGGGAAAAGGGGAAACGGTTAGAGAGAAACACACACTAACTGTGTGTGAAAAAGTGAGGAAAAATAAATAAAAGAAATAAAAAAAGACTTTATATAGTGGCAGAAAATTAGGTTTATTAAGTTTAAATCTTAGATTAATCATCACCATTAGATCAAACCCAAATGCATGGTGAAGATTTGTCCCTTTGTATGTGAGGAAAAACTGATATGCAAATGAACTTTCTCATTTTGATAAATTGATTTTTTCAATACATGTTAGACAACCCCTTTATATTTTGGTTCGATTTGGAAATTTGCTCTTCATATAAAACTAGAAATTGTAAAATATAATTGATACGAACGGCCATGATCGTATAAAATGTGATGAAACTTTAAAAAGTATAGAAAGACATGAGAAATTGACAAATGTTCATCTTTTTTTTCCACCCTCTTTTTATTATTTCACCTCATTTTTTTTATTTCACTTGCACTTTTTTTTCTTTCTTTTTTTACATTTAACATATCAATTTTTCATTACAATTTTTCTCATAAAAGATTATTAAACTTCAATTTTTTACTTAATGCGTTCAAATTATCATATAAAAATTTTGTTAATCCAAAAAGCTAATGAACAATAAGATAACAAAAAAAAGCAAAAAAGAAAAAAAAATGTTGAACAACATATTCTAGTGGATGAACACTATGATGTTGCTCATTAAAGAAAACTCATGAACATTTTGATAACAGTAAAAGGAAAAGTTCTTCAAAAATAAATCTAATAAACAGCGTGACATAACTGATGAAAATATTGTTGATATTGTTTGTTAAAGAAAAATGATGAACATCGTGATAACAAAAGAAAATAAGTTCATCAAAAAAAATTGATGATCAATGTGATTCAACAAATGAACATAGATTATAATCCTTTAAAGTTGAGTCAAACATGATACATCATGTTCACCAATCATAAATTAGTTAATTGTAAAAAACTTTTTCTTTTAATAAAAATCATAGGTCCACTTATTTATTTTCACTCACAATAAACTTAACATGATCAATCATGTTTGACCATAACTTTAGAGGATCTTTTTCCAATGAACATTGTTATGTTATTCATAATAAGAACTGATAAACATTGTGATAACAGAAAAATAAAAAGTTCTTCAAAAACAAAACTGTTGAAAAAGAATATTAATGAACAATATGATCTACCCGATGAACATCGTGATATTGTTTATCAAAAAACACTAATAAAACATTGTAATAAAAAAAATAAACACTTTATTTTTAATACATAAACATCTTCTTTATTAAGTTTTTTAAATATACTTTTTGTAACAAAAAGAAAAAAAGAAGCATAGATATGATTCTTTAATGTAAATTCATCAAATAATAAACAGTTCTTCATCAATAACACGTTGTTGATCAATAACATCTTGTTAATCTGACTTAATAAATTATTTATCCGTGAAATTATATATGATGAACTAATTTTTTCTATAAAAGAATAAGTATTTAATTTTAATGATACACATTAAAAGTCGTAAATAAGAAAAACTCATAAAGATATTTATTAAACGGCTTGTAAACATTTTCATGAACACCTAGTTTGTTTTAAATTTTTAATAAAAAACTTGAGAGAACCACAAAAAGGTGAAGGATTGATGAGTTTAGGTTTATTAATCTTAATTCGAAAGAAAAACTTGGGAAAAATTAAAGAAAACTACCATGAAACTAAAGCTATTAAAGCATCCACAATGGTGAAGCTTTCTTATAGACTTATAAAAAGCCAAATCACAAACTTATATAACTTTTGACATTATAAACCTAATGCTACTATGCATAAACCTTTACAACATTATGAAATGTTCAACTATAACACATACGAAGTACATTGAATTATGAAAAGATCTAGAATTTTGAACCTCTTCGTGCCATATAGATATAAACTATAAGGTCATTATGGTTGAAACAAAAAATAAACATTTTTATGAGTTGAAACTTTTTTATAAACCTCTCACGGTAGAGTCCTTAGATCTCGAATTAAAAAAAATTGTATCTTGAATTAATGTAATTACATCACGAATTTAAGTAATTAAATGTCGAATTTAAGTATTATATCATGGATATGAAGTAATTAAAAATGCAAAAATAGGATTATAAAACAAGAAAAAGAAAAAGAAGTTAGGAGGGAAAAGTGAAAGGCACGTTTTTATTAGGTTAAAACTCTCTATTTGATTGCATATAGAGTATAGTTAGATAAGAACAGAAACAAACGGATTTTGAATTGCAAGTCAAACTAGTTAAAAAAAACCACATCTTAACCCAAAATGAATCACAAAATTAATGGATTTTGTATTGCAAGTCAAACTATTTAAAAAAGAACCGTATCTTAACAAAGTGAATCACTTTTACTCTTTCTAAACGCAAAGGTTCCAATTGTCAAAAAAACATTGCTTACATATAAAAAAGAGAAAATTACTTGCTGAGAAAAATAAAATGATACGCACTTTTAAGAAATACAGGATAAAATAATGGATCTTTTTACAAACTCACCAATATATTGTCCAAAAAAAAAGAGTAATATATTGTGCCGTGCGACATCACCGACCAAACAAAATAATTGATAACACCACCTGAACGGCTAAACATGATACAAAGTTAATGTAAAATTATAAAAAAGCAATGATATAAAGGCCGAAAACGCATGTCTAAAAAATGCGTAATTAATTCGTTATTTAGCACACAACATGCATATTTTCTCACTCTTAATCTCCGTTGTACATAAACAAATTCTTAAATTTAATTTTTGCTAACTCTTATGAAGCTTGCTTCACCATTGCTTTGCCAGATGAAACCTTCTTTCTGGTGACTTAGGTCCTTGTCCTTCTTGCTATTGATAAAGATGTCGGTCACAAATATGGCGAAGAGATGGTCAAAAATAAGTTCAAGATGAGCTGAGTATTTGAGAGCATGATGCAGATTAATCTGAATGGCAAGGAATGGAGGTTAAAACACAATATTGAGTCTATAGACGAAGATTGGGTAGCCAACATTGATGGTATCCATGGGCGAGATAGGCACGAAGAAGCACGAAGAGAGTGGCAGTGCATGCACCTAACCTTCTAGCACTGGGATGAGTAGCACATAACAGGAGCTGAAGACACAACAGCCAAGTTTAGAAAAGAGCTCCTTACCATATAGCAAAAAACATTGGCTTATGAACAAATGTCGTCAACGCTTAGACACTTAGTGCTGATTGTGCTGCATCCATCATCTCTTGGAGCAGTTCTATTCCGGTAACTAAGTGCTGATTGTGCTGCAAATGTTACACAGAATCATGATATCGGAGAAACTGTATCACATATTCACAAGACTAGTAAAGAATTTGTAAAACATCAAGGACCAAATAATCATCTGTTCAATTACACTTCCAACCAATATATTTGGTCTTTGACGCAACTGGTAGCTTTTATAGCATATACCACTAAGGCAGAAATTGAGCAAACTTGAATTTACAGTACAAATAACAGTCGCCACAATAATGTGCAAAAAGTTCAAAAATTTATGAACAACAGTTAACAAGTTCAAGTCCACACAAATAGAAACCAACCTAAAATTCTCAACAATCACTTCCAAATCATTCAAAAAAAGATCAAGTGTTGGTACTACCCCTTCTTTGTACTGGTTTATAGAGTACAACATTCACGAATTTGGCCCGAAAACGATGAGAGAATCCAAGTGCCACTACAGACCTTGGGGCCTCGCGGTTTTCAATGTAGAGATGATTTAAGACCACATGTTGTGGATCAGGAAGAGGAGTGGCTGGGCCGCCATTGGTGGGGTAGCTTAGCACAGTGTGTTGGAGGTGTTGGGGAACAACAGGTGGGTCCCGCCCATCATCTTCACTTGCAGTGTAGACGTTGTTGTAACTTGCATCTGGTGATCTGGGGACTTCGAAACCAGCTACAACAGGTGTTTCCTACACATTGATTATACTTTCAAACAGCTATCCATTTTCATTATTTACCACAAAAAAAACATGGTGTAAAAGGCTTACTTGATCTTGACTACGGTTGTTGTTCATATTGAAGACGAAATGTGAATTGAATTAAACTTACAAATCATTAAAAGGGGTCTCACTGAATCAGTTAACCTGAAAGATAGTAGATTCAGAAGTTAATTTTAGAAACACTGCAGGCAAGACCTTAGGCAAGGCTATGAGCACTAAAGAACTCAATCTTGCTGTAACACTATCGACAAAGTTATCACAGCATCTGTTAAAAAAACATAACCAAAGTAGCAGCCGTAAAGTTAAGACGTTTTCACACTGATATTTAAAAGTTTATATGAAGGATACATACTGTATGAATTAAAACCTAAAATAGATGCTCTATTAATTGAGGTATTTTTAAGGTCTCCGAACTTTAAAAATGCGGTGAAATTGTCTACATCTTAGCACTGATAACTCTGATGAAAAGTCTAAATCTGCAAACCCTATATCGTGGTGAAATTGAGACTTATGCTCCACCTAAACACCTCTAAACTCAGATTTAAACATTGTACCATGTGTAATCAATCTAAAAGCGGAATTCTAAATTTAGCTGGATACACTCTGTTAGATTCTCCGATACTATGCACGAAAGACGGCGAGCAACTTGCTATGATTTTAATATAGTTAGATGCTGATCGTATTCTGAAGTGTAATTTGGTGGTTTTTACTTTGCGCATTGTTAAAGAAGATGGGGAGAAGTACATACAGCTTTTTAAGAATGTTAAGTAATGTCACTAAGGTAAATCTATATTCCTATGATGGCCTAGGGAAAGCAATATACTCAGCAAAGACGCATAGAGCCGTATTGAATCGAGATATCATTTTTATAGTCAAATGACTCCAACCTAGGTAGCATCAATACGATTTACATTATGAGGAATTAGTATTTAGTAGAGAAAGAGGAATACTTGCTACTTGTTATTAGTCAGGATTGAACTTTAATTGCAAAGAAAACAAAGTCAGAATCATTTTTGTCGGAAAAATGAGCTACAAATGCAGATATGTTGCGTAGCTCTTCTCTAATGCCTAGCCAAACAGTTTGGTTTTGATTGGACCGAGCCAAAAGATACAACTAAATACACAATTAGAATGAACACGACAACGGCTTATATTTAAAAGACAAGCCACTCTTCTAACATCGCCAATATCCTTCCCAAATTAAGCATTAGAAATAGCATCCTAATCCCTGTTTATAAAAAATTCAGATAAAAACATGCATCATATTGTAACTACCAATGAAATACGCGACAACTCGATACCAATAAACAATAGCATCGGTGGAACTAATACAACAACAACAACAACAGTACCCAATCCCGCAAGAGCGAGGTATGGGTCGGTGGAACTAATATGAAACAAATTTATAACAGGCTGCAATCAGCTGCATATACACTTGACAGACGACACTCATTTTAAATACGACACTCATTTTAAATGTTTTTCGGTATGCTAGATATAAATACAGTTAGCTTTCTATGACCTTAAAACTACATATTCTATCGAAAACCTCTAGTAACTTATAGCAATTTGTGACTAAGTAAACATCACAAACATAAGGTTCAATCGCTTTAACGGGAAGTAGTTAACACTCAATATAATAACAACAGACGCAACTATCAATCTAACAGATTTCAATATGTCTTCCATCAAACTGTATAAGCATACTAGCATTTCAATCACGTGTATAAACATTTAAACAATACACTCCTAAGTCACTCTGTCCGTCACAATCGGCTTGCATGAATGGAATCATGATTTCGGGTGTTTGTCTAAGCTTATATGTGGCTTATGAGCTAAAATTCATGAACCCCAATTTTTTGGCTTATTTTGAGACTTGTGGGCTTATATAAGTTTTATTACGATACTCAAAATAAGCCGGAAAATTGGGGCTTATGAAATATAAGCCGAAATCAAATAAGCTTATAAGCCACATATAAGCTTGAACAAACTTAATTTCAGAAATACTATTAACATCCAAAATACTTATTTTGATAACACAAAAAAAAAAGACCTAATATCTAGACCAAAAAATATATAATATCAATCTAAAATACTAAATTAAACCTAAATTATATAACTTTCATATGACTTACAAGATCTAAAGAACAAATTTAAAGCAAGATCAAATTAATAACAAAATAATGAAATGAAATTGAGATATTGACAAACCTGTAGAAGCGATAATTGTATTTGATTGGGTTTATTTTTTTAAATTACGATTGGAATTGAGTAATATAAATGATTTAATCAATGAAACCCTAAATTTTGTTGATCAAATTAGGGGTAAATAGTGTAGAACGAGATACAGAGGTAAGTGTGGGAGGCCATAGGCCCATCTAGGCCCACATTTCATCGCCATTTGATTTTTTTTTTACGAAAATATGTTTCTAAACGCAAAAGTTCAATAAATATCCATTTTTTATAATAGATACCAAGACTTCATCTCAACCATTCATTTTTTCATCAAATTAAATAAAACACACTTTACACCTCTTTTTTTAAAATTAAATATCTTACAAACCATTAATCGTTACGTAAAATAAAACATACAATTGCAACGAGAATTAAATCATCTTTCTAACGAGGGGCACTTTGATATACTTTCGACGAACTTTTTTTTAATTTTATTTTTTTCACGTCTAGAAAGATCACATGTGATTCTGGAAAATCACATGTGATTTGTATTTTACAAAATCACATGTGATTTTACAATATCACATGTGATTTTGTGAAATCACATGTGATTTTTTTCAGACGTTACTAAAAAAATCGAAAAAAAAAGTTCGTCGAAAGTATATCAAAGTGCCCCTCGTTAGAAAGATGATTTAATTCTCGTCGCGGTGGTGTATTTTTTATTTTTTATCGTTTAACGATTTACCGTTTGCAAGATATTTTAATTTTAAAAAAGAGGTGGAAAGTTGATTTTTTTTAATTCAATAAAAAAATGGGTGGTTATGATTGGTCTATTGGATATTTGATAAATATTGAATCTTTATTGATCTCAACTCTGTTTCTAAAATGTTTGAGAAAAAAAAAGTTGTGCTTACACACAAAATGACATACTTTTTTAAGAAAATAGACGATTATATTGTGCACCAATGATATGTCATAACTACTTTTTTTTATTTTTTATAACCCAGGTTGATCTGTTTGAACCGTGAATCGGTCGGGTGATCGAAAGCCGGTTTTGACCGAAAAACCCGATTAAACCGGTTGAACCGTGATCCGGTGACTTGACCGGGTCAACTTAAAAACCGGTTTTTAAAACATTGCTTTTTTAAGATAAATGAGCTTGTGTCTTTAACGATATGAAAATGTTTTATAACCAAATGGTTAGATTTACGTTTATTTAATACGGAGTATCAAACTTTATTCGTTATCAAGAGAATAATCTTCATATCTTATCCTCATTTTTTTATTAAGGGTATGTTTGGCGAAATGGGTTGGGGCTGGGGTTGGGGTTTGTGTTGGGGCTGGGGCTGGGGCAGAGGCTTATATTATTAGTCAAATAAAATTTGTATTTTTTTAAATTTGTTTGGCAAATAGGTTGGGGCTGGGGCTTATTATTGCAAAATTACTAAAAAGGACGTAATTAAATAAATTTTTTGTATATGTTAGATATTTTTATGGGTATATAAGGTTGTGTTTGGTTGGGGCTTTTAGGGGGCTTATTGGGGCTTGGGCTTTTAAAATAAGTCTTGTTTGTCACGCGGGCTTATGAAATGACTTTTAAAATAAATCGGCTTATAAAATAAGCCTCATAATAAGGGCTAAAAACTTTAGCCTGGGGCTTTTGAACCATAAATTACTTATATACCCATAAAAATATCTAACTTATATTAAAAATTTATTTAATTATGCCCTTTTTAGTAATTTTGCAATAATAAGCCCCAGCCCCAGCCAATTTGCCAAACAAGTTAAAAAAAATACAAATATCAATTTTGGCTTATAATATAAGCCTCAGCCCCAGCTCCAGCCTCAACACAAGCCCAGCCCCAGCCCCAGCCTATTTCGCCAAACATACCCTAAATAATTTTGGTTCAAAAGCCTAGGGCTAAAGTTTTTAGCCCCTATTATGAGGCTTATATTATAAGCCGGCTTATTTTAAAAGCCCATTCATAAGCCCGCGTGACAAACGAGACTTATTTTATAAGCCGACTTATTTTAAATGCCTAAGCCCCCATAAGCCCCTAAACAAACACACCCTTAAATGGATAAGATTAAACCCAAACTCATTTTCATTTTTTTCTTCAAATATTAATATCTCGTAAACCGTTAATCGTTAAGCAAAAAATATATATACCATCACGACGAGCATTTAATTATTTTTCTATAGATATCTACTTTGATATACTTTTGATTTTTTTTTCACGTTTTTATTTGATTTTTTTCGTTTTTCTTCGTTGTTCAAACTTGTATGAGAAATCACATATGATTAAACATTAGTTTACATATTCTAATAAAATCACATGTGATATTAATGTTAAATCACATATGACTAGTACTTGCACCTAACGGTGAAGGTTTTGATCTTTTACCAAGCCTATGGTAATTTATATGCTATGACATGTAATGAGTGTTAATTTTCCGTTTCCCATAGTTGTTATAATTTATTATACACCCGAGTGAAAGAGAGAATCCCAAACACTTATGTAAGGTGCTAGTATGTACTTTCTGTGCTTTTAATTACGAGGTCTAGAAGGTTGTGTTGTAAAATGCTTTTAAAGATTAGGTTAAATGACCCCAATATCGCTATTATCTAGGTAGAAAAGCCCATTTGCTTGAGGACAAGCAAATCCCAAGTGTAGGGGTATTTGATGAGGTGTCATTTTATACACTTTTTCGGGGCCATTTAACCCCCTAAATCATGCAAATATGCCAAGATTATGTGCTTAATCATTTGTTTTCAGGTTTTTAGCACTTGGATGGCATTTGGAGAAAATACACGTGACTTGGGCTCATTTGGAGAAGAAACAGACAAGATTACGACTCTACACCAAAAATCATGAAGAATTGTGCAAACAGCGCATGGAGACGGCGTCGCCATTATAAAGCGACGGCGTCAGGATCTTCATCGTGACGGCGACAGAGATCCAGCGACGGCGTCAGGACGTGGCCGACTTAAAGAGGATCTAGAATCATCCACGTGGCGACGGCGTCACAACTTCAAAGCGACGCCGTCGCGCCGTTTTCACTATATATACAAAACCGATTTTAGGGTTTTAAGTGTGTAACTTTGTATAACTTTTGGGAGACGAACCCTAGTCTTTCTAGCAGCTTTTTAGGTCGTTTTTAGGGCCTCAAAACCCTATTGTAACTACCTTCAATCCATGTTTTAATCAAGTAAGATTGTTTATCATTAATCATTCAATATGTCTATGTGTTGTGTGATTGATTTATGCTCTTGCTTTCTTTATAACATGCTAGGCTAAACCCTCCTTTGTATTTACTTATGATTGCATGAAACTTAGGTTGTAGATCCTTTTGATGTTGCTTCTTGTTGATGGATGTGCGCGTTAGGCTCTAGAAAACTAGCCATAAGATATTAAATTGGCATAGACGTCTAGGGAAACGCGAGTGTGTAGAAAGGATACCATCGGTAACAGTCTTCATACTACCTTACCCCTAATATGGTTGATCCCTCTTAAGATATTTCATATGCATTTAATATACTCTTAGGGGCCTTGTAATATTCTTCATACTACCTTACTTGTGTGTTGCCTTAACGAAATATTAAATAGACGACGGGTTTGTGTAATTCGTTCATGACTTAGGAAATACTTACACATATCATCACAAGTGTGACAAAGCAATAGATCTAGGAGAAGCAATCTGAGAAGTAGTGCATGATTAGGTAAATACATCTTTTTATCATAAAGTTATCACAAGTAGTTTAGATTATATTTAGTTTAATAAGCTAAAACAAACCAACATCTCAAAACCATGATATTTACTTGCTTTCTTATATATATAAAAACACAAAAAGAATCTTCTCTCAACTCCTTAGAATTCTGTCAGACCGTGTTCGAGTCTTCCCAACCTATTCCTCTAGAGAGCGATAACAACCCCCTAGTCTTTCCTATACTACACTACAACGACTAGGTACACTGCTTAGGGGATTGCAAAACTTCCTGTGAAGTCTTCACAACCTCCACATCAAGTTTTTGGCGCCACTGCGTGAGGAATAGTTAGGTTTCGATCATTGTTTAACTTAGTTCTACTCGCTTAATTCCTATCAAGTGAGAATTTTAATTCCAGTATATTAGTTTTCTCGTAGTCTATATTTTCTTTGTGTTATTTGTTTCGTAACCCATTCTCGTCAACCACCATGGGAGACGCGAATCCTATCCATACTCTTGGAGATTACTCCAAACCTAGCCACGAAGGCTACAGAAACACCATTGAGCTCCCCGAAGGGAACAATGTAGTGCCTCTTCGATCCGACACCATCCGGTTGGTGCAAAACGGATGCTCATTCCACGGACTTCGGTCCGATGATCCAAACCAACACCTTAAGGATTTTCTTAAACTAGTGGACTCACTTGAACTTAATGGTGAAAATAGGGAAAGAATGCGCCTACGTTTTTTTTAATTTTCCCTTCGCGATCAAGCTAGCAATTGGCTTGAACGTCTTCCAGCAGGATCCATCACCACATTGGAGGATCTTACTACTCGTTTCCTTGCTCAATTCTTTCCACCGGGAAGGACCGCAAAACTCCGCAACGATATCCTGATGTTCCAACAACATCAAAGAGAATCTATCTCAAAAGCATGGACTAGTTTTAAGGACTTACTCTAAAAAGCCCCTCATCATGGCATTGATATAACACCCTGTGTTTTCAAGTCTTTGGCGACGTCGATAAATATGCTATTTATTTTTAGTGTTGTACGCGTTTGCTTGACCGCTCTTTTAGCTTTTGTTAATTAGCTTGCGTGGGTAAAAGTGCCTTGAATTGATTGTAGTCACCAACCAAACCGTGCCAGTCTCTCATGCTAACCCCCCCCCCCCCCCTTTTTTTTCTCGTTAGAATTAGGATTTAGACTGACATAGGTTAACATAGGTTTAGAATAGAGTAGAATTAACATAGAATCGATAACCAAGATATTAATTAAATTGATAGATTTAACCTCGCTTCAAGTGTTCAACACCCTACTTACCACGAAACTACTACCGATCGGGTACACTGCCCGTTAAAGTGTTGTTTTTGGTTTAGTCGGCAAAATATAAATTTAAAACTTGAATCAATAAAATATATATCACACAACGACACATCAAGTTTTTGGCGCCGTTGCCGAGGATGAAGCTGATGATGACATGGGGTATGATCCGTCTGATGTTGCATTTATTGAATGGTTGGGATCGAAAATTTTCAACTACAAGACAATGGATCATTATACTATGAAAGCATTATGGATTTACTGGATCAGAGGAGATGATGAAGTCGAGCTCACTGATGAGGAATCTGATGATGAAGATGAAATTGCTGAAGTCTTTAGGATCGACACTAATATATTTGACTACGAGACACCTCTCTGTTCAGCATTTAATGAATTTAACTACCTTCTCAAAGTAGATCCGGACTTACTTACGAAGGATGATGGATACTGTAATGGTGGAAATTTACCCGGAACTTACATTATTAGAAACCAACTCCATTATCAGGATTATGAGTGGTACGAAGCTATAAAAGATAGTGAACTTAAAGATGAGGCTTTAAGAAATAAAGCTATCATGGAAGGACTTATCAATGAAGACGATGACGAGTCACGTTACAAACAAAAGATACAATGGAACATGTATACAAACTACGAGGATGCTTATGAGATAAATCATGGAAATAATGAGAAAGAAGAATTATGTGAAGTTCACGAGCTACCGGCGTGCAATATAAGGAGATATATGATGATCAAATATTCGTTCAATAATGATGAAGAGTATGTTGCTGTAAAAGAAGACGAATATGAAGATCTTACTGTTACAAGAAAAGAGGCATGTCAAGCTTACCAAGAATCTTCGGAAAGTAGGACAAGATGTGAATGTGGAAACTAGACAGAATAGAAGAGGGAAGCTGAAGAAAAGTCTAACTAAAACTTCGCTGTAAACAAAAGTTGTTTCCGGTAGACACCCCGGATTGTTATTTAAATTTGTTATCGAGTAATTCACCTTCCAGACACCAATTCTGCGTATCGCTCCACACCATAGGGTGTATTGATTAGTCTGGACGTATATCATCTTTATTTTTATTGTACTTTGAAAAAAACATTATTGTCAGATTTTGAATACGGCGTATTCACTAAACTATACGCCGTATACACCAGACTGACCCGTAATTAGTTTGTTTAGTTTAGTTTAAATTCACTGTAGGTACCAAGATAGGAATGCACATGTACTTCCTTATATTTAATAACAATTACCTCGATAAAAAAAATATCGTGACAAAGATGGTGGAATGCAATTTTCTGTGATTCTCTGTGTTACGTTTCGTTGCAAGGGATTCATGACCTTTTTCAGCACACAATCTGCTCATAAACGCAACTTGGAGAACTACCGAGCAAATATATCCATGGGAGTTTCTCATTCTAATTCTTTTTAAATTCCCGTATTTAATGTTTTATATATACAACGTCGTTGGACGTTGTATAAAATTCAAGTGGGGGTGGAAAAGAATGTCACTTGTCCTATTATTTCACACAAAAATGCTTGAAATTATGCTCAAATTTAAAATTCAAGCATACTTTTGTGAAAGTACATGTAACTAACCCGCCACAATAAACCCTTGGTTATATATTAGAGGATTTAGCCGTTCCGTTTACCAAATGTTTACCCAAATTTCCACAAAATATGATTTTGCCGGTGGATGTTTGAGACTTTATAGTTGGCTTGGGTTATATCACTCTAGACCACAGTGGATGAGTACTAAGATTAGATAGGAAAGCAACTGTTTAAATTGGCAAATCTTAGGATTACACCCAAATCGCCTTTACATGTTGCTTATTAACTAACTACACCGGTTAGTTAACCTCCCGTTTAAACCCTTTTCCACTCTCATCTTTAGAGTGATGATCCACTAGAACAACCCGTAGAGCCAATCCTTTAGGAATTTACACCAACTATTTGTTTTGTTACACCCTTACACCTTAACCTACCCTGTTAGATTAAGTTTAATTTACAGTTGCTAGTTGCTTAAAGTGTAAAGTTTGTATTTCCCGAGTCTTGTGTCATTTTCTATCTTTGGTGCGGTTGGAAATTTGCACATTGCAAATGGGAATGTATATTAGTAGTCAAAACTCATGTGATTTTACTACCGTCACAATTAATGGTGAAACCGAAGAACGAAGAATTACCGAAGGAATTATCCAGAATTATTATGATCGTGAAGATGGTGAAACTACACCGAGATTTGAAGTTTAGTTGGTAAATGAAAAGAAAGAAAGAAAGTTTGAAGATAATCGTTTCGCAAAGAGCATTACCGAAGGAATTACACGAAGGATCGATTATTCGTTGATACGTCTAAAAAAATCAACGATGTAAAGTATTGTACAAAGTGGAAGATATCACCACTTGCCTTGTAGAGTATGTAAAGTTTTGGGATGATTGGGAAGTTGACCGTTACGGGAACGCCAACTTAGGTTGTTGTTTTTTATCTATGATCAAGACGTTGTAAATAGTTGTGTCTTTATCATGGTAACGGTCGGGAAAAAGTGTCTAGCAACTTGTATCTTAAGTCTTAATCTATTTGTTTCTTGATTTTTATTTAACAACAATTTACTTCCCTCTCACCTAATGATTAGCCGCTGGTTTTACGCGAATGAGGACTTGTTCGAGCGTGCATGTCTATTCCGTCGTTACGGCCATGTATGCATGTCTTAGCTGCCTCGTTGGTTTACGACTTTTGGTGAAAGTTAGAAGGTTTCTACCCTATATCATTCTTCATCCTAACCGTTGGTTAAATTCGAATGAGGATGTGATCGAACACACATGTCTATTTCGTCGTTACGGCCATGTATGTGTGCTTCAGCTGCCTTGTTGGAATGGTACTTCTAGTGAAAGATTGTAGATTGATCAACCGTACGCCTTTCCATACAAAAACCCATATTTACCTTTATAAACTTGTTACTCCTTAGCTTTAGTGGTGGAGATGTGTATCCTTGCCAAGCTTATGATAGAATACTCGTCACGACCGAGCAATTGAGCGAACTAGTTACATGTTACCACGTAAATTAGTTGAGTGATTTGAGTGTTTTCATCTTCCTATTTCGTGAGGTGTTTGGTTGTGTACTTGTAATAGATCGAATACATGCTTTAACGGAAAATATCCTTAGGGATACATTTTTATAAACTTCTAAAGGCTACTTGAGGACAAGTAGGATTCAAGTGGGGGGATATTTGATGACATCAAATAACGTCTATTTTATAGCATCATTTATCCCATGTTATTAACCCATTTTGTATAGTTATGCAAAGAAATTGTTACCTTAATCGTTTATATTGAGAATTGCAGTAAACTATGAGAAATTGGTGAAAGTTTAGCAAAGGCGCTTCATTCTGTGAGATAAAATGAAAGATATTTTTAAAGATTACTATCAAAGACCAATACCCGAATCCATCAAAGAAGATACGGCTTAATCGTTCCTGTACTCACCAAAGACCACAGAAGATAAAGATCAATCTGTATCCAGAGGACCTCAATACCTGGATTCAAGATATAGTAATTTTAAAATATTCTTGGAAGATATCAAGCGTGGTCCCTACTCTAAGAAATCCCCAATACGTCGTATCCAACACTTGGATACGCCGTATCCAACCGACTTCCAGACCTTATAAATAGAGAACTCAAAAACTAGTTTTCTGTGAGCTAAATCATATTCTCGATACCTAAACCATAAAAGTCGATTTTCAGAGGAGAAAAAAAGAAGAAGATGTTGAGCAACGTTATCAAATCCATAGGAGACAACTGAAAATTCCATATACATTAGTAATCGTTCAGTTTTTGTATCATTCTTAACTCGGTTAGGTTTACCCTTGCTAAATAAATGCCCTCTTGTATTTATTATGTATGTTTAAGGCCAAATACCTTGGAGGTATAAGCCATTATTATGAAATCTGAATGTTTGGTATTTTTTATCTCGATTTCTTGATTATCGTTTATGCTTTTTTAAGTTTATCAATTTATACTTGTATACGAACTTTGTTGCGACCTAATCATTCCAATTGGATCTACTGAAGCGGACCAAGTAGATCTAGAGTCCGGGATAGCTCTCCATATAGTGATTTATACATCTAGAATTATAGTTACACAAATATTGTCCTTCTAAGTCTGTGTCTATGATACGCTTCAGGCTTAACTAGTTAATTGGATATTGCCAATGGTTTATTTATCCGGTGTTTGACCAAGCAAGTGACCTAGATAATCATAAGTAATGTTCTGGTTCCATTGTAATAGTTGGACAAAAAAGGTGGACTACTGGTGTATAAAATTTGCCATTAAGCGTAAAGTGGTAAAGTCACTATGATCTATTGTTTACAAGATCACATTGCTTTAATCCCTAAGATAAATTATAATCAGCAAATAAGGATGATTATGCGATGATTTTAATTGTGATAGAATTAAGTTTTTTCGGTATTCGGATGAATGTAACGCCTAAGTCTTAAGAATGATATGCCACCTCGAGAGAAGAAATCATTACACTTAATAAACAAACCAACTTTCTAATCGATTAATAATGGTTAATTACAGTTTTCTTATATAAGAGTTCTACCGCTCTTTATCTTTTTGTTAATTAGTTTTTGCGAGGTAAAAAGTGCCTTGAAATTGATTTTAGTTTCCACCACCAAACCATGCCAGTCTCTCAGGCTGAAAACCCCCCTTTACCTTTGTCTTGAAAGCTTTGTCTCCTTTGAAATGCTTTATCTTGAATACTTCTTGACTTTAAGGAAGACTTTTGACATCAGAGTAGCGGAAGACTTTGTATCAGGTACTTGAGCTTTCATCGTGTCTTTACATTTATTGGCCGAGTATGAGCATGTGGCAGTGAATCTGACTCATCATGGACTAGCTGCAGCTACCGTCGAGAAAACCTGCATGTTTAAGTTAGTGATAAACAACATATATGTGTTGGTTTGTGCTCATGTCATACAGATTTTTATACAGCTGGAAATACGTGAGCCTACGAGGTCACACACGTTTACACTTAGATATCATTCTATTAATATTTATAATAATATATTTGTATATTTATTATTTATATTAATATATGATTCGACGAAAGAACACTAACGGTCGTTAATTAGTTTGTTATGAATAATAAACTATAAAGGATTTTTAATTAATGGGTAATTAAATGTAATTAACCATAAATATAAGAAAAGTCAAAAAGTCAACACCAAAGGGGGTGTTTGGGGGTGACTTCGACCGGCCTAGCCGAAGTGGGGGGTTGGATTGGGTTTTGAGCTATCTTTTCCTTCAAGGTATGTATTTTAGGTAAACCCTAAATTCACCTAGTATATAAGAAGGACCCTAGAGCTCATAATTCTTATCCCTCTCTTCTCTTTCTCCTCTCTTGTTCGAACGAAACAAACAACCCTTTAGGGTTTTTCGGTTTCGATTTTTCTTGTGTTCAATTGTTCGTTGGTCAAGAACTAGCATTCGAATGATATCGTTTGACGTGTAGTGTGGATACACACAAAGGTTATTTATTTTAGTAACTAGAAGTAGTGTTTGGTTCGCACGTTATTACACACGTGTGTATACTCGAAGTGTCTTTGATTCGTCACTAGCTTGGTTGCTAAAGGTAAGTTTACTTGTTTATGTTTTTTTATGGTTAATTATATATGCTATATGTGATCTATATCCGCTGCGTAGCTCGTTTAATATTAATGTAATATTAGGTTATTTAGATAACGATTTCCAACAGTGGCATCACGAGCCATCTCATATAGCGTAGTAATTACATAAAAACGTAAATAATATGTAAAGAATGTCGCCTATATATGTATTATTTTCTTGTTTTTATGTGAAAATTATTTTAGAAAATTATTTAGAGAAATAATATTTGCCCTAATTGGTCACATAAATATGAAAAAAATAATATGGACATATTTTACATGATTTCTAATTCGCTTATTATGATTATATTTGCATTTTAGATTTTTTTTATATATTGTCGCTTATTTATCTTGCAATAAATTGTCGACCATGGATTACATGCATGTAAGCCATGGTTATTAGGCTTAATATATATATATATGTGTGTGTGTGTGTGTGTGTGTGTGTGTGTGTGTGTGTGTGTGTGTGTATGCATGTGTATGGTTTTGTATGCATGAGAATATTACGTGAATTATTTGATTAATTGCAAAAGTAAGGAAGACCTTTGTTGAATTAATGCTTTAATTGTAAAAATGATTCTTGTTTAGTATGATTAAATTTGGTAAATATGTTTTGCATGTTTTATATAGTGTCATTTTTTATATATTTATGCAAAAATGATTTTCAAAATTAATATGGATTAAAAGTACATGATTAAAATGCTTATTGTGTGTATATTGATACGTACACTTTGCTAAATCATGACTATATACGTAAGTTTGTAATTTTCTTGCAAACGTTCTATAATGCAGGGGTTTAGTGGTTTCCGCAAGGGAACCCGTGACGGAACAACGCAAGAATACAAAAATTTTACATAAATGGTTTTAACAATATTTTAAGTATGTCGTAATCGTTACTAGGGTTCGATTATTTCCCATGGGGAACTAACCTTATCCGTAGTAAGATCACTTATACTTGGAAATGTTGTAAACATGGAAACCCTAATTTTATAAATGGCATGTGATTTATAAAATCTAGGGATTTGTATTTATAGAAAGTTTTAAAACGAAAATAGAAATGTTTTAAAAAATAACTAGTGTTATAAGGTTGTATGCATGCTTCCTTATACACAATGTTGGCAACATTATTTTTATCAAATTCTACCCTAAAATTAAGTCATTTGTCATCCAAGTATGAAATCACTTAACTTGTATTTTTACTCTAAAATAGTTTTAGGTAAATTTGCAAACAAGGTAATATAACAATCGTATAGTTAGACCTGAGACTGTAAAATTACTGATTTTATATTGGACGACTTATATCGAGTATGGTTGTTCAGAGCTTCGACCCGAGGCATATGATGGGGTTAAACATGCTACTTGACATTGTAATTCCTAATTATAATGCCTTGTGCCCCACAAAGGCTAAGAGTTGCACATGTTGGCAATTATCACACGCTGATTACCTTTTGAGTTTATCATTTCTAGTAGATCAACTGCATTAATGGTAGAACGTCAACTTGGTTCTTAGACTCTTGATAAAATTAATTGTTTAATTTTTAAACATGGGTAGTTAATGTTATAAGAGATTTATTATCAAAAATACTAATATTTTCTGAACTTTTGGTTGTTTTGTAGATGGTTGTTGCTGCCCAAAACATAAACAATACGACTATCAGGTCGATTCTCCTGGCGGAGAAACTTACTGGTTCGAATTTCACAAACTGGTATCGCGATCTAAGGATTGTTTTTAGGTATGAGAAAAAGATGAAGTTTGTGGAACAGCCTACTAGACCCGCTCCAGATCCTGAAACTGCTGACCCTGACACTTGATGTGTTATCGTGTAGGTTGTATTTATTGATTATCAAGTTTTAAATTTATATTTAGCCGACTTATCCTAAAACAACACTTTAACTGGCAGTGTACCCGGTCAAGATGTAGCTTCGTTGGTAAGTAGGGTGTCGAACACTAATAGCGAGAAAGTTAACCTTATATTCTATCAGTATTTTATTAAGTCTAATTAATTAGTCTAGTTAGTTCTATGTTATTTCTAATTATTGTTAAACCTATGCTAAACCTAGTTCTATTAATAAAGGGGAGGGTTTCAGCCTAAGAGACTGGCACAGGTTTTGTGGTGACTTAGATCAATTCAATACACAATAATTACGCAAGAAGAAAATCACAAGATAAAAGAGCGGTCAAGCCAAATGATAGAAAACTGTATTAGCCATATTAAATCCGATTAAACATTAGTTTGTTTGTTTAGTGCAATGAGTGCTTATCTCAAGCCGGCATATCATTCTTAAGACTTATGCGGTACTTCTTCCTAAGACATAGACACGTTGAATCCTGTCATAATTAACGCATCCGCATAAAGCATCCTTTTAGTTTAATTATAATCTATCTTAGGGATTAAAGCAATGGTGATCTTGTTAAACACTTGCCCATCGGGACTTTACCCACTTACTGCTTGATGGCATTTTATATACTGGTAGTCCACAGTCCAAGTCTTTACCAATTGATTAAGAACGTACTAGTTGGACCAAGGGTCACCTTCCAGGCCAACTAAGCTCACTAATCTAAAGGCAAATATAGGACATTATTTGTGATCCTATTGGTCCAGATATATAAAACACGATACGGAGAGCCATCCCAGTATCTAGATCACTTGGTCAGTCTCACTAGACCCAGTTGAATGATGGGTCGCATATTCAAGCACATAGACAAGTATGAAATGATAAACATAATTAAACAATCAACGATAAATTAAGCAATCAGGATTAAACAAACCAAACATTGAATCTTCATTAAAATGGCTAATACCCAAGGGTATTAGCCCATAACCATTGTAATAATACAAGTATAATCAAACAACCAAGGTAAACTAACCGAGTTAACGAACGATACCAAAAATAAAATGATTACAAGAGTATAGGGATTACACGACGTCTTCTATGGAATTAGTATCGATGCTTGACCTTGGCTGCTCTTCGTCTCTTCAGAAAAAACGACTTTTTATGTTTATGGTATAGAGAATATGATTAAGCATACTAAAAACTCGTTTTTAAGTCTTCTATTTATAGTCTCTGAAAATAGGTGGATACGCCGTATTGAGTAAGGTCAATACGGCGTATTAAGGTGAATTGCTTAGAGTGCGCGCTACATTCATAATCAGATGTAGTCAGCTGGATACGCCGTATTGGGTCTTGAATGTACGTGTTTTCTAGTGAAGTCCAGGCGCTGATACGCCGTATCTTCTTTGCTAGATACGGCGTATGTAGTCAGAAATAAGCAATCTTTAAATATCATCATCTAAGCGCCAAAATGTGCGCCTTTTAGCTTGTCTTTACAATGTACTCCATAATTACTGCAATTAACAACTTTAAGCAAGTAAGTAACAATTATTGCAATAATTATATAAAAGTAGGTAATTTACTTGGGATAAATGATGCTATAAAAGTAACGTTATTTGATGTCATCATACACATTCCTCCAAAGAGATATTCCAAGTCTCTTCCTCTCCATATAAATAGAGGGGCATGCCAAGGCTTTATTTGCCCATTCTCTCTTTCTTATTCCTACTCCTTGTAAGAGTCAACTCGTGTAACAAGACCTTAGAGGGGTGTGAGCTATTAGAGGTACTCTCGTCTGAGTACTTGCCTCCAAGTTTGAACAAGGTGGTCTGTGTGTGAGAAATCCGATTTTCTCAAAGGTTAGTATTTTCTTATTTATTTATTTATTTATTTTAAGTGGCTTTTATTTATTAGGTTAAGATCTTTTAAGGTTTAGTTTCCTTCTTGCCCTAGATTAATTGTTGTTT
>BQNB010107989.1:0-23047 GCA_026074375.1 Tanacetum coccineum | reverse complement strand
GAAAACAAAAGAAAAAGTGTGAAAACAGACGAAAACGTATGAAAACGGACAAAAACGTGCGAAAACGTAAGAAATCATGCGAGAACATAAGAAAACATGCGAGAACGTCTAAAAAAGAAAGAAAACAAGCAAAAACTGCGAAAACAGACGAAAACACGCGAAGGCGTACGAAAACGTGCGAAAGCGGACGAAAACATATGAAAACGTACAAAAACGTATAAGAACGTAAAAAACGTACAAAACGTAAAAAAAATGTTAAAACGTAAAAACGTAAAAAAACATACAAAATGTCAAAAAGGTTAAATAATTTCAATTTGGGCAAGATTTTCCAACTCTACCAATAATGAGGGAGTGGTTAGTGTAAGTTTTAGTAATTTTACACTTTTGGTCCCTCCATGTTTTTTAATCTTAAATCTTGTCTTTTTAATCTAATGAAATAGATGGTCTAGATTTGTCTCTTAGTTTGTAGGAAAAAACTAGTATGCAAAATAACTCACCTCTTTGTTTAAATTTAAAATGAAATTTAACTTAAACTTATCTGTCAACTACCCTTATAAAAATAAAAGATTTTTTAAGGTTATAAATAGAGTGAGGCGTGACGTGACGGAATGACCAAGACTCACGTCTTAATGCTTATGGCAAAGCTTTTGCGTTTTCAAAGCGTAGCTTATGGTTGCACTAAATATGAAAATATTTACGTATTTATATCATATTTAATATATATCGAGTTTATGAAAAACGTTGTAAATAATGGCTAAAGTTAAAAAAATATTCCTACATGTAATCTTGTTCATTTAAAAAAATTCCATCTGAGTTGAATCCAAAAATCCCGCCACGCCTCACGTCTTAGTGTGCCTTTTCACACCTCATCACACGCCACGCCTAGCCGACGCCTTGGTCTATTTTGTAACGTGATGGAGTTCACGCCTCACGCATTAAAGATGTCTTTGTGCCGCCATGACGCGCCTTTTAAAACCCTGCGATTTTTTAACACATGTGACTTCAGTGCAAAGTTTAAACTTATTATAATGAGTTTATTAAACTAAAAACAATTTAATCATGGTAATTTATCAGTTTAAATAATGGGGGGAGTTGCATATATATCTCTTTAAAAGCGTAAAATTAGATATATATCTAACTCAAACTTATAATTGCATATTTTCTACTAATTAAAAAATTGCATATTTATCCAACTTAAACGTATAATTGCATATATATCATTGCTAAACCTTAAATATATTTTTTATATACAAATAACTATTTATTATAAATCTACAACTCTAAAATACATGATGATTATAATTATTAAAAAAATATTTTTTAAAATTATATTTTCTTTACTAACAAACTTGTTGGTAGTAATATAAGATTTCATTGTAAAAATACTTGATTTTTTATACATATATAACAATCATTATATATATTGATGAATTAATTTCATGCATTCATATTATATATGATATGAGTTAAAAAAAATTGATGTTAAATATGTTCTTAATGTATTATATTTTGTCATTTAGTTTATTTTGAATATCGGGACATCGTACATTTAAAACAAATGTGACTTTTGTTATTTATAAAATTATAAATATCATATATTAGAGTTCATAATTACATAAAATAATTATTTTGATATATAAGACATATTAAAAGTTTATAAATAATATATATGCAATTATGAAGATTAGGAAAAGATTATATGCAATTACAAAAGTTTATTAAGGATATTTATGCAATTATGAGTTTAAATTTGATATATATGTAATTTTTGGCTTTTGAAAAAAGACATACATGCAATTATGAATTTAAGTTGGATATATATACAATTTTAAGCTTTTTTGGGGATATATATGCAATTTTCTAATTAATGTGTATTAAATGTAATTTGTAATTTAAAAAGTAACTTTGTATTTAATTTGTAATTTAAAAAGTAACTTTGTATTTAATTAATGCAGTTTAACTGGTGCTTCAAGTCATTTGTTAGACAAACCCTAAAAATAAATGATTTAACGTACAACTTATAATACTAGTCTCGTTTGCACTACAACTCTATCACTCGAACTTTAGTTCTGCCTAATTTTGGTAAGATTCACAAAATCAAACCATTTAATGTTGATGTTTTGTACCACAAAAATCATTTACTATTAAACATAGTGGCCCATGTTTGTACGGGTCGATACCTTTCTGCCAATGTACATATTCTCACGTTATGCACTTAAGATGCATGTTACATAAATGTGGTACGTTCCTTTTTACTCGTAACAAGTTTGAGGATATCACAAAAAGTATTAACGGCATCGCAAACACCCTAGCATGAAATGTACATAAATGTTAAAATGATCCAATTCTTTATCAAGTTCAACTCGATTTTTTTATAATTAAGTGGACAATACAAGCTTTATATTCTTCTTGCCAAAAGCTACTAAGGGGGCGTTTCTTTTTTTGCTTATTTTCTGAGTGGGGATGAATTTTGGTGGGACCCAAACATATATTGCGTTTCTTTTTTCTCTGAATTCTTTAAATGGTCTAATTGGAGAGAGATAAAAAAATGCACTCCTTTGAAACCAGACACATTAAAGGCTATAAAAATCAATTCAACTGACATATATACCCTTGCTTTGTATACCCTTTTTATCTTTCCATTTTTCCTTTTCTTCATTTATTACTGATACAACCCATAAAATCCACATCCACCCCATCTTCCTTGATAGGTACCACCATCTTCACCTAACTTTTGAAACAATTTATACATAGTTGGATCTCATATGGTTAGATCTTGTCACATCCATCATAGTTGGATCGCCATCATAGTTGGATCGAAATCATAGTTGGATCATCGCCATCCTCGAACCACCGTTGGCACCTGTCGCCGCCCATGTTACCATAAGAAAACAAGCCTTCATCGTGATCTTCTTGACCTTCATCATCACCATCTAAAGTGGCGGACCACACATCTAAAGTGATCTTCTTGACCTTCATCATCACCATATATTGTTTGCAACTCCTTAATAGTGGCGGATCACACATCTAAAGATTAAAGAGTGCAAGGTAGTCAAACTTATAGGGATTTGACCAGACAACTTGTTCATTGATATATGTAAAGATTCCACTTGCTATAGATTTCCAATCTTTATGAAGAAAATATCAATTACAAAGGACTTTGGTTTGGATTTATAAACTTCATATTTTTCTTTTGTTGCATTTACTGGGTTGGGTGAATTTGTGTCTCGTGGGTCAGCATGAAAGATTTAAAGAAAATGTTGATTTATTTTAGATAAAGGGTGCAATAGTCATTTGATTAGTCTAGAGGTTGATCTAGAAAACAAAAAGAAACAACATTTTTTGGTGGACTACTTGCTTCATAAAATATTCTCATATCAAACCAAACACCATATCCATTCAGTAAAAAAAAGAAACAGCCCCTAAGATTTGGCCATATACATCGACTCAACTATGAACAAGCTGTACTAAGGAATTGATGAGAGACCATGTAGGGAAACTTTCGGAGCCTCAAGACCCCTTCGCCACGGACCGAAAGTATTAAAGATGATCTTAAATAGACCTTATAATCTATTTATTCCTTTATTATCTTTGTGATATCCTTGTTCTCTTTTGATTCTTGATGCTTTGCTGGTATTGAGAAATCTTATGGCCAATATGTAAAAACTATTGGATTATGAACAAATATAAATTATATATGTCTGGAAATTTATTCGAGCCTAAGAGGACGCACACATTAATATGTAGAACAACGTATTTAATATATTAATGTAATATATTAATTAGTGTTTTAATAAACAATCATTAAATGTTTAACGAGAAATAAATATTAGTCATTAAAAAGTTTAAAGGACTAAATATGTAAAACCGAATAAAGGAAGGGTGTGGTTTGCCCCTCTCCTTCTCCTAGTCGGCCGAATACCCATCTAAGAGGAGGTGGGAGACTTTGCTTGCTCACCAAGTCAAGAGGAGTATAAAAGGAGGTCTTAGGGTCATTGTATGCATATAACATGAAACCTAAAAATCCTAACTATCTCCCTTGCTCTCTCACTTGTTCGACCAAACCTCAAAACCCATTGAGGTTTTCGGTTTTTCTCCTCCTATCATGTGATCGAACAACCAACCCTTTAGGGTTTCGGTTTTGTTGTTTTATACCATATTCGTGGAGGTTTTGTTCGTTTGTTGATTGATTCAAAGACGAAGGTTATCGTTTGGTTAAACACTACTAGTACTATCATACACGTTGTTTGCTAAGAACGTATTGTGTGTAAACTTAGAGGGATTATTCTTTTGATCCTTGATGGTTTCACGTGGTGTTATACACACGCGTATATTGAAGACGGTGTAACGTTTATTGCCAAAAGCAGTGTAACATTTCTTGCTAAAAGGGACACATCTTCAATCCCTTGTTAATTATGAGTTCTATACGTATTTGATCTTTCCGCTGCATACTTGTGATATGTTTAATTGTTAATTAGATCTAAAATCACAACAGTGGTATCAGAGCCAACGTGTAGAATTTGTAATTACAAGTAAATGAAATTAGACAATTAGGGTTCTTAATTAATTTTTAAGCCCTTTGGGCATTTTATATATCAAGATTCGATCTTTGGGCATCAAGATTCAATCTTTATTGGTTATAAAATTAATTAGACAAATTCTAGGTTATATGCAATTATATAAATAAAACTTGATGTGTTTAATTGTAAATTGATTGGTTTTATGTTTAAATTAATTGTTAATTTGGCTTCCATGATAAATACATGCAATTTATCATGAAGTGATATGTGATATTAATCTTGTTAATTGTTAAAGAATTTTTATGCAAATATGATGATCAAGAATTAAAACATAGATATTAAATTTATGTGGTTTTGATCTACGACTTTAAAAGCTAAGGAAGACATTGGCAATATCTTAATGGGGCCTAAAAGTTGTTTAAAATTTTATGTGCTATGTAGTGTATATTTGTATAAGGCTTACGCAATCGATTATGTCGATGGATGTGGCCAGAGTTTATAGGACGAATGAGCCTTATATGAATATATGCATGTTTTAGTTATTAGATAATTAGGATCATATATTGATATTTGCATGAGTTAATTGTAAGTGTTGTTATTTGAATAATTGTTATGTGAATTAGTTTTATGTATATATTATTTTTATTTTAAATATTGGACTTGTGAGAAAATAAAAGGGTTTTTTGAAAATAAATATAAACATGACTAATTATTATGAAATCAAATTTATTATGGACTATTTATAGTTCATAATGTGTTTTTAAATTAAAGTTTTATTTTGAATGGTTAAAACTGGATGTTATGGACTCATGGGAAGTACGGCTCATCCGCTAGAACAAACTATAAGAGAAGTTTAAGAAGGATTTTCCTAAAGATTTTAGGTTTTTAATACGCTTCGCGCTGACCTGATTCTCCGCTTCTTTGTGCGTTCGATTGGAGTTACCATGAACCATGACATGTCACTACAGTGTCATTATTAAATTTCTTTTTTAAAATTGCCTCTTTGTACACGTTTTTGACCATTCTTTAATCTTTATATTTGGAAACACGTTGAATCGTCAATTTTAAAAGGTAACACTATTTATACATTAGATGTATAGAAAATATGTGATACCGTAATAAATAACTGAATTGAGTAATGTTTTTATTAAAATCTATGATACGAAGATTTATGCATGCTTCTTCGTACATATTTGTCACGAAAAATAAAATACCCTTTTTTAAATAAGTTATTGCCATTCAATTCGTAAAAACACTTGTAGATGCTTTTTACTATGCGTGAGACGTATGTAGATCGTAATCCCAAGGTGATTATACACTTTTTCATGAGACGTTAGTGTTACATAATCATAGTTTTTGATTGGACGACTTAATCGGTTTATTGGTGAGACCTTAAATCGAGGCATAGATGGGATAAAACATGCTTACTAGAATATTATTGTAATAAAGTAAGTCCCATATGGTTCTAGGAATTGCACCGATGGCAATTATTGATCGTCAATTACCTTTTGAGTACACCATCACTAGCAGATCAACTGATGTTGTGGTGGTATGTCAAGTAGGATCCTAGTCTTTAGAAAATTAATTGTTGATTTGATTAAACATGGGTAGTTAATTTTCTTCAAGAAGTTTTATCAAAAATACTAATTCTTGAACTTTAACTATGTTTTATAGATGGCACAACCTATTCAAAACATAAACCATTCGGCTTTCAGGTCGATATTTGAAAGAGAAAAACTTTTTGGAAATAATTTCAATGACTGGTTTTGTCAACTTAAGTTAGTCTTGAGAGTTGAAAAGAAAATATATCTCATTGAACAGCCATTACCTGCGGCTCCTGCTGTAGATTCCGAGGCACAAGTGTTGTCACAATGGAATGCAGTTTATGATGCATATAATGAGGTTGCTTGTCTAATACTCGGTAGTATGACTCCTGAGCTTCATAGACAGTTTAAAAGCTCCTCACCATATGACATGATAAAAGAGCTTAAAGCTATGTTTGAAAAACAAGCTGGATTGGAGAGGTTTGATCTAATCCAAACTTTCCATGCTTGCAAACAAGAGGAGGGTAAACCAGTTGCTGCATATGTCATACAAATGAAAGGATATGTAGATCAACTGAAACATCTTGGCTATATGCTACCACAAGATCTTATAGTTGGTCTTATCTTAAATGGCCTTACTAAAGATTTTGCGGGATTTGTATGAAATTACAATATGCATAGCATGGGGAAGACGATTGGTGAACTACATGCTATGCTCATTGGGTATGAAAAGGGTTTACCTTTAAAGGCAGAAACACCACAAGTAATGATGATTAAAGGTTGTAAAATCCAAAAGGCTAAAAAGAAATTGCTTAAAGCTAAAGGCAAGGGGAAAGCTAATGGCAAGGGAAATGATAAACAAGTTTATATCCCTAAACCTAAAAACCCTAAGCCTTCTGCTAAAGAGCACCCAACTAAGGATGACACTTGCCACCACTGCAAGGAGGTGGGTCATTGGAAGAGGAACTGTCATGTTTATCTTGTTGAGTTATTGAAGAAAAAGAAGCAAGTTGGCTCTGCCAGTTCTTCAAGTATCTTCACAATATAAATATTTGCTTTCCCTAATAAATCCTGGGTGTATGACACTAGTTGTGGTACTCACATTTGTATTACAAAATAGGGGTTAAGAGAAGCAAGGAAACTAAAACAATGAGCACTCTATTTGTACGTGGGCAATGGTGTCCGTGCACAAGTAGAAGCTATTAGAAGTTATGACTTAGTTTTGCCTAATGGCCTTGTGATTTGTTTAGACAATTATCATTATGCACTTTCTATAGCTAGAGGTGTTGTTTCAGTTCACCATTTGGTAGAAAATAGATTTGTCTAGTGTTTTACGGATTTTAGATTTTCAGTTTCTAAGAACAATGTGTTTTATTTTAATGCTATTCCCGGTAATGGTATGTATGAAATTGATATGCATGATCTTGTACCAAATATTAATTCTATTAATAATGTTAACACTAAAAGAGCCAAATATAATTTGGACTCTACTTATCTTTGGCACTGCCGTCTTGCTCATATAAGCAAGAAACGTATTGAAAAGCTGCAACAAGAAGGGCTTTTAAAATCAACAGATGATGAGTCATGTGATCAATGCGTATCTTGTTTATCGGGCAAGATGACAAGGAAACCGTTTCCACATCGTCCCGAATGGGCAACTGATCTTCTTAGAATAATACATACTGATGTGTGTGGTCCACTTAGACATGTGTCAAGACAAGGTGCTAGCTACTTCATTACATCCACGGATGATTATAGTCGTTATGGTTATGTTTAGCTTCTTAAACATAAACATGAGGTCTTTGAAACATTCAAAGTGTTTAAAAATGAAGTGGAAATCAACTCAGGAAGACAATTAAGGCTCTTCGATTAGATTGGGGTGGCGAATACATAAGCCAAGAGTTTAAAGATTATCTTAAAGCTTGTGGAATTATCAAACGGCTTACTCCTCTATACACACCACAACATAATGGCGTGTCGAAAAGGAGAAATCATACTTTGTTAGACATGGTGCAATCAATGATGAATCTTACAACTTTGCCGTTATCCTTTTGGGATTATGCTCTAGAGTCTGCAACACGCATTCTCAATGTGGTTCCAACCAAGAAGGTTGATAAGACTCCATATGAATTATGGTATGGAAAAGTTCCTAATCTGTCTTACTTAAATGTTTAGGGATGTGAGGCACTTGTGAAGCGGGATACGCCTGACAAACTCCAACAAAGATCTGTTAAGTGTATCTTTATAGGATACCCAAAGGAAACGATGAGTTACTAGTTTTACTTCCCACCTGAAAACAAAATAGTTGTTGTAAGGTATGCTGAGTTCTTTGAGAAAAATCTCATAACTCAAGAAGTCAGTGGAGGGCTATGGATCTTGAAGAAATTCAAGATGTAGATACATCAGCTTCTGAAATCACTAGCGAAATTCCTATGGAGGTTGAAGGTTTTGAACCACCTCAAGAGGAAGTGATTCCGGTTCATAGGTCCGAAAGGACACATCGAGCTCCAGATCGTTTATGTCTAAATGTAGAAGCATAGGAGCATAGTCTAGGGGATCTTAAAGAACCCACTAGCTATCTGCGATGTTAGATTCTGAATCTAATAAGTGGATTGATGCTATAAATGTGGAAATACAATCCATGATGGACAATATGGTATGGGTCCTAGTCGATCTTCCTCCTGGTTGTAAGACTGTTGGGAGTAAGTGGATTTTTAAGAAAAAGACTAACATGGATGGTATTGTACACACCTATAAAGCTCATCTTGTAGCAAAGGGTTATACTCAACTTTACATGGTTGATTTTGAAGAAACGTTCTCACCCGTCGCTGACATTAAAGCTATTAGGATTCTCATATCTATAGCGGCTTACTATGATTATGAGATATGGAAAATGGATGTCAAAACTGCCTTCTTAAATGGTTATCTTGATGAAAACATTTATATGATACAACCTAAAGGTTTTGTTGATCCTAATCATCCCAGAAAAGTATGCAAGCTTCAAAGATCCATTTATGGTCTTAAGCAAGTATTAAGAAGCTGGAATAAAAGATTTGATAAGGAAATCAAAAGGTTTGGGTTTGATCAAAATCTTGATGAGCCATGTGTATATCAAAGGCTAGTGGGAGTGATGTTACATTCCTCATCTTGTATGTTGATGACATAATCATCATGGGAAATCACATTCCAAGTTTACAAAGTGTAAAGGATTATCTTGGAAAGTGTTTTGCTATAAAAGATTTAGGGGAAGCAACATTTATTCTTGGAATCAAAATCTATAGAGATAGGTCAAAGCAATTAATTAGACTTGGTCAAAATGTTTACATGGATAAGATCTTAAAGAGATATAAAATGGATAATTCCAAACGTGGTCATATCCCCATGCAAGAAAGACTTGACTTGAATAAAACACAAGGTGCTTCAACACCTAAAGAGGTGAAGCATATGCAAAATGTACCTTATGCTTCGGCTGTGGGTTCCATTATGTATGCAGTAAGATGCACTAGACCTAATGTTGCGTTCGCGTAAAATATAACAAGCCGATTTCAACAAAATCCTTGTGAATTTCACTGGACTATTGTGAAAAATATTCTTGAGTATTTAAGAAATACTAAAGATATGTTCTTGGTTTATGGTGGAAATCCAAAAGCTGAACTTCGAGTTGATTGCTATTGCGAAGTTGGATTTGAGACTGATAGAGATGATACAAAATCTCAGACATGATATGTCTTCATTTTGAATGGAGGTGCAGTGGACTGGAAAAGCTCCAAGCAAAGTACCACTGTAATGTCTGTGCAGAAGCTGAATACATAGCTGCTTCAGAAGCTGCGATGGAAGCTGTTTGGACTAGGAAGTTTATTTCAGGGCTTGGTATAGTACCAACAATAAACGGACCTATTAGAATGTTTTGCGATAATTCAGTCGCACTTCATTTTGCTAATGAACCGGGAGTTCAGAAAGGCGTCAGACACTACCATAGGAGATATCATTATGTTCGCCATCATATATTTGCATGTTTAAATCCATGAATAATAATAGTTATTATTCTAAATTAATCCGTTGTCAATTAACAATATGGGATATTGTTAAACTAAGACAATTCTAAGGGATTGGTGATATTATAGATATTAAGGATGAGTCCACCAAACTCACATGATATTCATAAGATGAATATTGGATTTCCCCAACCACAAGAATCTTACTTTATGGATCGCCATCATCAAGTAAATCTTGTAAGTGATTTTATTTACAAAAATCCTTGGACTTGAGATGCAAGTAAGTCTTGCATATGTGGATAATCTTTCTTGATCTAGTCTAAATTATCCTAAAAAATGGATAACTAATAAGGGCTATTTTAGAAGTGATTTTGAAACATGATGACTTGATACTTGTAGTTAATATAGAATTTGTTCCTTCAATAGTTGAAGAATGATGCCACTGGGCCCCTCGTAAAATTAATCAGATGTGTGTATGGTCATACCCGAAAACTCATGTAGATATGTCTCATTGATTTTCGGTAATCTTGATTAGTTACATATACGAGAAACAAAATCATTAAATAATGGAATCACATTGATCTATATCCATTTTTAACATAGTATCAGAAACAAGGGGATTGTAAATTCATAAAGCATTTGTCTGTGTCTTTATAAAACCACACTCGGATGTTTCTGGGAGCATTGATGTGTTGCTAGACACTTACCAATGTCATCGTATAATTTATACATGTCCAAGTGGGAGCTATTGGATTATGAACAAATATAAATTATATATGTTCAGAAATTTATTCGAGCCTAAGGGGACGCACACGTTAATATGTAGAACAACGTATTTAATATATTAATGTAATATATTAATTAGTGTTTTAACAAACGATCGTTAAATGTTTAACGAGAAATAAATATTAGTCATTAAAAAGTTTAAAGGACTAAATATGTAAAACCGAATAAAGGAAGGGTGTGGTTTGCCCCTCTCCTTCTCCTAGTCGGCCGAATACCCCTCTAAGAGGAGGTGGAAGACTTTGCTTTCTCACCAAGTCAAGAGGAGTATAAAAGGAGGTCTTAGGGTCATTGTATGCATATAACTTGAAACCTAAAAACCCTAACTATCTCCCTTGCTCTCTCCCTTGTTCGACCGAACCTCAAAACCCTTTAAGGTTTTTGGTTTTTCTCCTCCTGTCGTGCGATCGAACTACCAACCCTTTAGGGTTTCGGTTTTGTGGTTTTATACCATATTCGTGGAGGTTTTGTTCGTGTGTTGATTGATTCAAAGACGAAGGTTATCGTTTGGTTAAACACTACTAGTACTAGCATACACGTTGTTTGCTAAGAACGTATTGTGTGTGTAAACTTAGAGGGATTATTCTTTTGATCCTTGGTGGTTTCGCGTGGTGTTATACATACGCGTATATTGAAGATGGTGTAACGTGTATTGCCAAAAGCAGTGTAACATTTCTTGCTAAAAGGTACACATCTTCAATCCCTTGTTCATTATAAGTTCTATACATATTTGATCTTTCCGCTGCGTACTCATGATATGTTTAATTGTTAATTAGATCTAAAATCCCAACAAAAACAAGACTTAGAGGGCAGGGCTACTCCCTTGAAACTTATATTTCTGCTCGTCCCCAAATGGTTTAACCACGACAACACAACCTCCAGTTTCCCTCTCAAACATAAACCCTAAATCTGAACTTTGGCTGAATTCTTCCATCACTGCCCGGACTTGTTTGATTATTGTATCAGTGTTATATCAAAGATAAATAATGATAATCGTTTGTCTATTTTGAACAATCGTATGATTATTGATAAAGGCCAATCAGGCTGAATGTTTCTCTATTGTGATGTTTCGGTTATTATCTTGTAGTTTTGATACCGAGTTTACATTGTATCAAAGCTTAAGGGTTGTGTTGGGTTTTTACAACTAATTAACCATTAATCTATCACGAGTACGCAGCGGAACATATAAACACGTATAGAATATGTAATTAACAAAGGGATCAAGAACGCGTACCTTTTAGCAATTAACGAATACACCGTCTTGAATATACGCGTGTGTATAAATTGAGTACCATGAAAACTAATTAAGTAACCAAAGTAGATAACCTCTATGGTGTGCTCACACTACACGTCACCGAGATACGCTAGGATGCTAGTCCTTTCTTCACGAATAAAACAATCGAACGCGATGTTCTTGTTTTGGTTCTTATCGTCATACGACCGAATCCCACAAGAGATATTGTCAAACCACAAGGGATAAAGAATTTATATCTAATATCTTACGTATACATATGCATGTAGATTTAATATGCATGTGTAGTATATTAAATCATAGAATAATTCACATGCGAATGGTTTTATAGGAATTGAGATATATCGTCAGATTCTTAAGGGATATAATAATCGTATATCATGTGGTTTTGTAGCGTGTTATTTATGAAGCTCTAAGGGGTGTTTATATAGTCTCCAAACTTGTTCTCCAAGTTAGACTATAACACCTCCTCAAGTTTCATAAATCAACACTCTCCTCCCTTGTTCTTTCCTTGGTTTGACCAGTCACAACTAACATCCTACGGGTTTGGTTTTCTACTAACAAGTCCTTCACTTGTTAATATCTATTAATTATTATCAAACATCTAACGTTTAACGACCGTTTAATTATTTTGTGAAACATATTAATATAATTAATATACAATAAATATATTAATTACATTAATAAACGTATCATCTGTGTAAACGTGTGTGCCCCCATAGGCTCACGTAATTTTACAAACATATATTATTTGATATACGTACATATCCCAACAGCTCTCACTTGGACATGTCTCAAATAATATAATAACATTGGTAAGCGTCTAGCAACACGCCAATGCTCCCTGAAATACCTGAGTGTACTTCATAAAGTCACAATTAAATGATTTAAGTATTTACAATCCCTTTGTTTTCGATACCGTGTTAAAAATGGATATGGATCAAAATCATTCTATTTTTTAACGATTCTGTTTCTCGTATATATGATTAATCAAAATTACCAAAAATCATTGAGACATATCTACATGAGTTTTTGGGAGCGGCCATACATACATCTGATTAACCCTACAAGGGGCCCAGTGGCATCATACTTCAACTATTGAAGGAACAAATTTTATATTGACTACAAGTGTCAAGTCATATGCTTCAAAATCACTTCTGAAAATAGTCCTTATTAGCTACCTTATTCAGGATAACTTAAACTACATCAAGAAGGATTATCCACACATGCAAGACCTACTTACATCTCAAGTCTAAGGATTTAGTAAATTAAAATCACTTACAAGATTTACTTAATGACACCGATCCATAAAGTAATGATCTTGTTAGTTGGGGAAGTCCAATATTCATCTTATGAATATCATGTGAGTTTGGCGGACACATCCTTTAATATCCAAGATATCACCAATCACTCAGATTTGTCTTAATTTAACAATATTCCCATATTGTTAATCGACAACGGACTAATTTAGAATAATAAATATTATTCATGGATTAAACATGCAAATATAGGACACAATTTATATTAAATATAACCACATACCACGTATCATTATCATTAATAAAATTGTCTAAACATCCCTTATCCAAATACTAAACAGATCAAATGCATGATAATTCTAGTTGACGAATCATGCCTCAAGATACGACGGTCGTACTTGCTGACAAGGCATAGATTTCATTAATTTCAACTAGCTTTGATCTTTCGGAATTTTGAGTATACTTATTCCAAGAATTCAATTAATGAAGTTCTTGAATATCTATGATGATTGTTTGTTTATACAAATATCTCAATATTAACACAGTATATCTCATAAGGTGTGTGACATCAACTATTGACAACAATCATCTTTCGCAGCTTCCAAAAGTGTAAAGTATTCTTATTCTTTAATGTATAATGCAACTATGCTCTCAGTTGAGCACAACTAGTCCACATGGTCATCATCAAAAATGAAATTATACCATGACTAGTATTAAGTGTCATCTCAATTGATTTAGCATCCGTGTACAGAAACAACCCCATGCTTTTAAAATCCGTAAACAATAAATATTCTCTTAATAATGTTTGGCACCTCATGAACTCCAAGTTCATTGGTTTATTCTAATTGCACAACAAATTGTTGCAATATATATCCTTAGATTTTTCATTACTATGGACAAATCCATAATCTAGGAATGATTTCTCAAATCCAAACATATTTTATTAAAATATTCAATTCAATAATTATCTAATAACTTTCGATTAAATACCAATGTTGTCAAATCATCTTGCATCCATGCATGATACAACTACTCCTCTACACAATATAATATACATAATGAATCCTTTAGTCTAACTTAAGATTTCATTCATGTTCTATCTTATCAAAAGATTATCCATTTAGACTTTCTAAATGGTATGTCAAATTGTGTTAGATTTATATACCGCATATGTTCATAACAATAAACATATATTTCAAGGTTGTATGTTTTATTTCCTAAATCTTTCAGGTGAAGGAAACCTAAACATAATACTCCCACTAGCTTTTAGGAATACTTAGGAGTTATCTTAATTATAATTAAACTTAAATCAACTAAGTGATTTATTTAATAATAAACTTAAGATTCTTCTCCTAGATGCTTGCGATAATCCATACTTGGATTCTTGCCGTTTGTACACTTTATAAAGATTATATGAATTCATAAAACTCCTTTGATTACTAATCGTCCTTGCAATAGCAATCATTCAAGGAAGAGTTTTAAATTTCATTATCATATTTCATTAATATGAACACTAGTATGACAATCAATCATCTTTATATAATTAATGCGCATAGAAAGAATATTTAATCATAATCAATTGCTTGAGTATGATTAAAATCCTTTCATAATGAATGCATCAAATATGTGTACAACATTGTCCTTATGAGTTTGAAACCAAGAACCAAACTGTTAGGATCATTAAAAGTGTCGATTATGTGATTTTGTATTATTTAAGTCATTAGTATTTCTTTTGATAATGTCAAAGTAGTTTCTAATAAGGTATATTATGCTAAAAGAATGAAATAGCATAATTACCATAAGTATAGGGACTAGATGTGACAAGTTAGGAAAATAAGGAAGGGAAGCCTCCTTCCCCTCACCTATAAACACCCCTCTAATCTTCATTAGAGGGTGATGCATTTTGTAACAAACTCTTCCATTTTCCTTCCATTTTATATCATTTGAATTTCAAATATTTGTCCTTCTCTACTATTCTCTCTATTCATTCATGTTCGATATGATTGATTTAAGATTCATGTGACCTATCAAGTGGTATCAATCGCCAATAGAGAATTAGAGTGTCATTTTGTGAGAATTTTTCACGACCGAGAAGTGTAATATGAGGTTCGAAGAATTCGGTTGAAGATTTTGAGCTTTCGAGATTAGTTTTGGCAGAAAATTCAAGTTATTGGACGCTATCGAGTGTTGTTTTGCAAATTCAGCAGTTCTCGGAAGTAGTTTTTTTGTTCTCGGAAGGAGTTGTTCATTCTTGAAAGTGTTTTCTTGTAATTTTACAAGATTTAGTAGTGTTAATAGTATAGTTTCGGTAGAAATATCTTGTAATAGATATATACGATCTTTTGTTTCTATCGGAAATCGTATATTAGGATCTTAATATCAAACTCTGTTTTATCGAGTTTATAGATTTCACAATTTCGGTTCTGTCAAAATTTGTAAAATAAGGTTTTACTACGTTGAAACTCGGAAATAAGCTTTCAAAAGACTTAACTTACATTCATTTCACGGTTTTATCGTGATTTGAAGTGTTGAAACACAAATTTTCTCAAAAATTACAAATTCAGAAATCAAATTCGGTTTTATCGAATTTGATTTCAGTGGACTTTTGGATTATCTAGTGATCATAAATTTCGGTTTCATCAAATTTGTGGTTATTAATATTCCATAATTGTTGAAATTTTCAAAATTTGATTCACCGAGTTTGTAGTAAGAAGATTTCCGAGTTTGATTAGTTTGAAGATTTCCGAGTTTGCTTAGTTTGAAGATTACCGAGTTTGTTACTACGTATTGTCCGAGTTAGTGTACTGTTCGAGAAGTGTATTGGTTTTCAGCCTACTTGTTATCCGTGAACAGTGTTGTCCGAGTTTGACTACTGTTACCGAATTTGATACTATTCTCACAAATATCACTCATTTTCGTCTACAAAGATCCAATCTTTGAATCATAAGACATGTCGACATCCAAAACATATCAACAATCCCTTGCTGATGCCGGTTCTGAAAATAGGCCTCCCATGCTTGAAAGGGGTAGTTATATACCATGGGCAAGTAGATTCAGACGATATCTAAACCGGAAGAGAGACAACCGCAAGTGGCTTCTCAAAGCACTTGATGAAGGCCCTTATGAGTTTAAGAATTTCGTTCCTGAAGGCTTGACAATACCACGATTGCAAACTGTAGAGGATCTTGAAGGTGATGACTTATTGCTCTATGATGCTGAAATGGAGCTCATGAATATGATTCTACTTTCTATTCCTAATGAGATTTACAATTCTGTGGATGCTTGCACTTCGGCCAAGGATATGTGGAAACTAGTTGAACGATTAATGAGGGGAACTATACAAAACAAAGTTGACAGAGAAACGCATTTTACGAACAAATTTGATCAATTTGTTGCTGAACCAGGGGAAGCACTTGTTTCTGTCTACAACCGTTTTGCTCAGCTAATGAATGATTTGGAACGAAATAACATGAACTTTCCAACTGTCACAATTAACACAAAGTTTCTGAACAGCTTGCAACCGGAATGGTTGAAATATGTGACTCAAGTTCGTCTTGCTAAACGATTGACAGTGGATTCGTTCGATGATCTTTTTGATTATCTTTAGCAATTTGAGAAACTGGTGAATAAATCAAGAGCAAAGAATTAAGAAAAATTTCATGACCCTTTGGCTCTAGTAGCATACACGGGTTTATCATCCAGACAAACATCATCTTATTATGTGACACATCCTACGTCTGTGGTTGATTATGACGATGAGTACCAGCAGGATGATGTTCACAACAATTCTGAAGATCCTCTAGTCTCTGCGATGTTACTACTTGCAAAAGCCATTACTCAAAATTTCCATAATCCAACAAATAATCGTCTTCGTGCTTCATCTAATACCAGAAATCAAGCAATCATTCAAGGAGACAGAGTGAATATTCAAAACAGGAATTCTGGCAATACAAGAAGGAATAACAGACGAGCTTATGTTCAAGAAGAAGTTGTTGAGGGAATGAATGCTCAAAATGAGACTGGAAATGTTCAAAGGACTCTTCGCACTCGTCTTCAGGCAATACTTCAACTGTTCAATGCTACAACTGTAGTGGAAAAGGACATTATGCTAGGAATTATCCAAAGCCAAATGTTGCTGGCAAAACAGAATGAAGCTGGCATAATTCTTACTGATGAGCAGAATGATTTTCTCTTTGCTGATGCTTCAAGGATGGAAGAAATTGAAGAACTCAGTGCAAACATATGCTTAATGGCCAGAATTCAACCAACTGATCATACTTCTGATGATGGGCCAAGCTATGAGTCTGCATTTATAAGTGAGGTACAATCTTCATCCATCGATGAAAATAATGAACCAATGTATCCAACTCATACTAAAATTATTAACAGTACGATTGGTGATGATCAAATTAATAGCAATATTAAATTTGATTCATTCAAGGGAAATGTTAATAGTGGCAGTGTTGACAAAGATACACATGTTCCTCATCTATGTGCAGTAGAAAAACTTGCTAGAAATGCATATCAAGAAGCTAAAAAAACAACGAATATTTACTAAACAAGTCCAAACACAAAACACGCATTTGACTAGTCAGATTGAGATGTATAAGGAAAGGGTTCGGATTTTGGAGGGTATTAACAAGGATAATAATTATCTCAACGAATTTCTTGAGACTGATGAACGGGCAAAACGTTATAATAAACAAGCTTAGTCTCAATTAGTTCGTGATTGAGATATCATTCGAGATCTCAAAAAACAACGAGATAAAATAGATTTAGATGTCAAAAATTACAAAAGGAAAAATGAGGAATTACAAAAGACTCATTCAATTTTAAAAAGGTAAATGAGTGAAAAAGAGGATACTTATCATGATACCATTCTAGATCTTGAGGCCAAATTGAAAAAGAATGTTGATCTTATTTTAAAACTTGGCAATTCGTTACAAGGAATGTTTTTGCTTGGACCAAAACCATTGTCTGTGTATGACCAACAATTAAAACATGATTTGGGGTATCCGAGTCCTTATACACTCAAGCAAGCAATTTTAAAGTGTCCAAAGTTATATGTTGCATCTAGTTTAGGTAATTTAGAAATTCCTTTGAATGTTAGAGATTCTGAGGACATTCTTGAGGATGCTTTCAAAAGTCAACAAAAAATGACAGAAAAAATGAATGATCCAATTGCTGTTGCAAACAAACAAAGTTGTTGGACAATTAACTACAAAAAATTAAATGCGCTTTATGAAGATTTTGTTCCTCAAAAAGAGCTTTCTGTTGAGCAAAAATATTTTCCATCTTCTTCTATTCCCTCGGTTAAGATTCCAGTATCAAAAAATATGCCAAGTGAGTCACCTTTGATCAAAGAATTAGACAAGATAAAAGTTGGTTTTGAAAAGCTGTCTTTGCTAATACAACAGAACTGTAAAAGAGCAAGCATTTTTTACACATCACCGGCAGAAATAGAAATCAATGATTTTTGTCAAGATCAAGTTAAACCAATTCTTAACGAGTTGAAGGTTTATCTTGAATGCTTTCGGAATCTATTTCAAAGGGATATAAAAGAAATGAAAGATGTTTTTGAGTCGACAGAAAGTGAGCTTGATGAACTAGAGAAGCAAAATGAATTGTTGAAAGATCAACTTTTGGAAGCATCACTCAAACATGATGTGGAACTGTGTGTGTTGATTAATCATGAGTGTGTAGATAAGATCTTAAATGCTGAACTTGAAAAAGTCAAGAAGAAATCTTTTGAGATTCAAGAGGATTTGCAAGCAAGAATAAAAATTCTTGAAAAAGATGTTCAACGATGTGAAAAGCAAAGTGTTGATTTTCAATTAAAATTACAACATGAAAAAGAAAAACAAAAATGGGATTCCACTTCGAAAAATAAAATTACAATTCCTCTTGATTACTCTTGGATTTCAAAGATGGAGAAACTTGAGGATGAGAACGTGTCTTTGGATTTTACAGTGCAATCTTTGATAAAAGAACGAGATAATGCCAAAATGGAGTATAAAAAGCTTTTCGATTCAATCAAAAAGACACGGTCTCAAACTCAAAAGGAAATGGATGAATTGATTGTTCATGTTTCTGAGAAAACATATGCATATGGTGCTATTCGTGCTGAAAATCAGAATCTTTTAACTACCATATCTGAGTTAAAGAAAAGATTGGAAAAAGCTAAAAAAGGTAAGTCTGTAAATACTAAGTTTGACAAAACAAATGGTTTTCAATCTCTTCTTTGTGTCACACCACTAAACAAACAAGCTTTTAAAAAGAAATCGGATGTTCCCAAAACAGAAGAAACCAATGTTGTGTCAAAACTAGTCACTTTACAGACTTCACCTACAAAACAAACAAGGGCAAATCAAAACACAAATGTCATTAGACCAGGAATATACAGAGTTGTCACAACACAAGAATCACAAACATGCAAGACTAAGAGTGCTTTATCTTCTACAAGAATAAATGCTACATCTAGAGTTAGAAGACCAATGAGTAGAGATTCACATGTTGCGCACATTGTCTTAGATAACTAATCAAATTTACTTTTAAAGCTTCTTGTAATCTCTTTTTCAATGTATTGTAATAAATTTTTTAGTTAATGAAATCATAAGTTTTATTTTAAATAATCTGTCATAAAGCTCTTTTATTCTCAGTCACTAATGCTACTGTTTTGATAAGCTCTAATAGCTCTTATTAGCTACTGTTGATCTATAAGCGCAATTAAGCTAATTGCAGCTCATCTAATTTATTAAACCTTTTAAAAATCAGTTGGTTACCTTTGCTATATGGAATTATGGCCTATTTGGATGATAAGCTTACAATGGAAGAGCTTATGGGACATTTACTAGCTTATCCTTATGATAAGCTAGAGCTTGTAGATAGCTCATTTGAGCCTTTATTGCCTTTGTTTAGCTAAGGCTATTGTAAGTCTTCATTTATCTTTCTGTCTTAATTTTTTTAGTTTAATATTGCTTAATCAGCTTATTTACTTAACTAATTGTGCTTAATCCTGTCTTAGTATGCTTATTGATCTTGTTTGAGTATCTGTTTTTAAGTTTTAGTAAGCATAATATTATCTTACTCATATTTTGGTCTTATAATTCAATAAATACCAAAATAATTAACATTAGAATAAGTTCATCATTTCCGCTATTTGCTTATTGATTAAGGTTCATTTTAGTTGTTATAAGCTGTTAGATATCTAGTATCTAAGTATTAATCATTAAATCTGTTTTTCATAAGCTTAAATGGATTTGAAATATGTTAAAGGAGTGTTTGAAACAGCAGTACTAACTATAAGTTAGTACTGCTTGTGCCTTTTAGTTTTAGAAGTTTACCAGTTTTAAGTTTAAAGCTAGCAGTATTAACTTAAAAGTTAGTACTGCTGAGCTTATTTAAGTTTGAGTATCTGTTTTTAAGTTTTATAGCACAGATATTAGTCTTTCATATTTTGTCTTATAAATCAATAAAGACCAAAAATAATTAACATAGGTATAAGTTCTTCATTTCCGGCTTATTTGCTTATTGATTAAGGTTCATTTTAGTTGTTATAAGCTGTTAGATATCTAGTATCTAAGTATTAATCATTAAATCTGTTTTTCATAAGCTTAAATGGATTTGAAATATGTTAAAGGAGTGTTTGAAACAGCAGTACTAACTGTAAGTTAGTACTGCTTGTGCCTTTTAGTTTTAGAAGTTTACCAGTTTTAAGTTTAAAGCTAGCAGTATTAACTTAAAAGTTAGTACTGCTGAGCTTATTTAAGTTTTTTCCCTCTTATTATTTTGCTTTTTTCTTTTCATATTTGCTTATTAAGTTAGTCTTAGATAGATAGTAGCTTTAAGCTTATTGATCAGTAGTTTAGCCTTTGAGTCCTTAAAATTTGAAAAAGCAAAAATATAAGTAGTTTAGTAGTCTGTCAAGCTTATTAAGCCATTTCTCTGCTTATTTTTCAGTTTTCAAATAAGTTGTCTTCACAAAAGTATGTTAATTTTAGTTTATCTTAGTTTGCTATTAGCTGAATAAGTTTATATAGTGTAGCAGCTTTTAGGTTAAAACTAGCAGTACTAACTTAAAATTTAGTACTGCTAGGCTTAAAATTTAGTACTGCTAGGCTTATTTAAACTTACTTTTAAATAATTTTCTTTTAAGAGTTGTTTAGTAGCTATAGATAATCAAATCAATCTTTGTTTCCAAATCAAATCATTGTCCGAACAACAAACGTGGTTTCAATTTCACAAATCGTTGGGGAATAACGACCCGGGAATCATACTTCCCGGTTTATATACGTATTATATTATATATATTTGTGAAGATTTTCCTTTTTACCTTTGTCCTCAAGGGTAGTTTGGTAATTTTCCATCATATTATATTTTATAATTTACGTGTATAAGATTCTACGAATCAATTTTTGGCGCCGCTGCCGGGGATTTGTGATTAAGATTCTCTCGTTTGAAGTTTGTTGATCATAATTTGAAGACCCTTTCATTTTTGAAAGTTTTGTTTTTGTTAAAAAAAATAAAAAAAAAAATTTATAAAATATAAAAAGTAAAAAAATATTTTTCTTTTCTTTTAGTATAATTATCATTATCATATTAAAAAAATAAAAAATAAAAATTGTCTATAAAAAATAAAATAAACAAAGTTGGTAAAAGAACACCAACATATAATACCTTCAATTGAGGTATTATCCATTAGTAAGTTCCCAACTCGAATAAAAGATTTAAAAACTTGTCATTTGTGTCATTTACGAAATACGGCTCACCTTAAAAAGTAAAATTTTTAAGAGCTACCGTGAAGTAAATTTGATTATTTGGTTTAAGTTGTCTTCTCGTTATCCGTTAAAAAAATTAGTTTAAATTTTCCTTTTCTATTTTGTGCATGCGCACTCGTTCTCAAACCCGCAACCTCAACCGTCGTCAACAACAACAACAAGCCCCACCAGTTGTTGTAGAACCATTTAATTTAGAAGAACCTTTTGATAATCCACCGATAGTTCCGATGGCTGATAACCGGACTATGACGCAATTACTCCAAGCACCCACCGGATGCAATTGTAATTCCCGAAATCAATGCTAATTTTGAGTTAAAACATGGTTTGATCAATCTTGTTCAAAACAAGTAGTTTTTCGGACATGATAAAGAGGATCCACATGCTCATATTCGTTATTTCAATAAGATCACCTCAACGATGAGATTCCCGAACGTCCCGAGTACGTCGGTAAAGCTTATGCTTTTCCCATTTTCTCTCGAAGGTTCAGCCCGGATTTGGCTAGAAAAAGAACCTCCTCGATCAATTTTGACATGGGATGATCTTGTTTCAAAATTCATTAATCAATTCTTTCCTCCTTCAAAAACGACAAATCTTCGAAACGAAATCACGAGATTTCAACAAAGATTTGACGAATCGTTTTACGAGGCTTGGGATCGATTTATTGATTTACTTCGAGCATGCCCACATCATGGATTTTCAGAACTACATCAACTAGATACGTTTTACAATGCTTTGAATGCTAATGATCAAGACTCATTGAATTCCGCTGCGGGTGGAAATTTTTTTGATAAGATGCCTCGTGAATGCTTGAAAATTATCGAGAGTAAATCCAAAGTTCGTAATTCACGAAACAAGGCAGTCGTTGCCAAAGTGAGTTTGAATTCATCTACTCCAGGAATTTCACCAAATGTTGCTGC
>BQNB010107988.1:0-19384 GCA_026074375.1 Tanacetum coccineum | reverse complement strand
ACGTTTACTCATAATAAACACATTAGAGAAGTTTCGAGAAAAAATATATTTTTTGTCTTTTAGTGAATTTATTAAATAAATAGAATAATTAAATAATATTTTATTATTTAAAAATCAAGTTTTTATGAAAATTTCTAAGTATAAATTTTTTTACGAAATTTCGACATGATCCGTACGCTTATACAACGTTTTTCAAGGTTTCAAACCATATTTTCAACACTTTTCGTAAATTCGACACTTTTTGACAAAATTCCAAAATCTCAATCTTTAACGTTTACTAAAACGTTTTTCCCAAAATATCGTTCAATATCACTTTGTATATACATTTTCACTTTCAAAAGTCCGACAAAACTCTCATATCAACTAAATATCGCTTATTGGGCTTTAAGGCCCAACAAGGGTCCATTAAGACATTTATAAGTCCAAAATACAATCCAAGTCCAAAACCAAGGTCCATTTACATATATAAGCATATACTTATAAGTATAAAATAATCCGGACCGCAATAAGCCCTCCCATTAAGCTACGACTTAAATAGACTTATTAAGTCGTGAGTCCAATAGCTCAAAAATACGTATATTAAGCTTGAAAATAAGCTAATAAATTACGTATCGCATTTGGTTACTATCATAAGCCTCAAAAATAGTCCACAACATACGCCATAACATAAAAATAATCAAAATCACTTTCATAGTGATTTTGGGAATGGTTCGTGGCATATAAGCCCAAAATAAGCCAAGAAATAGCTTAAAAATAAGCCCGAATAAGCTATACAAGCTACTATCAAAAATAAGCATTCTAGCATCATATATTATTCAACCATCACGACCACAACATTAAAACTACAAAAACCCTCTTTTTCCTTTTTACCATACACGAACCAAACACCACCCTTTTTATTTATTTCGCTTCCAAAAATCGATTTTCACAACGATCAACTTGTACAACTAACATCTATGCATCAAAATAAACCTAAAAGGACAAACAAAAATTAAATTGAAAAACTTACAAGAAATTCTTTAAATTTGTAGATTTCGACACGAACTGGACAACCCAAACGTTGTTTAAATGAATACCCAAACACTGGAATCAACCCCAAATATTTATGTCTTCATGTTTTCTTGATCAAAATTCAAAAATTAAAGAGTGTGTGTAGCTTGGTTCGAACGCACAAGAGGGAGAGAAAGATACTTTTTGTATGAAAAAAATGAACTATGTGTATTTTTGAAATAAAAATGGGATATGTAAAGGTGCATGAATAGGACAAGGTTCCTAGAAAAGGGCCTTGTGGTTCCTTTGTGGTATCAAAATATTCCAAGGCATCCTAGGAGGTCTCGGGTCCTTCTTTTCGTATCGGGATCACTTAAAAGTTCGTAAAACTCAACCGTAAAATTTACCCCAAAGTTAATTAGCATTTTTATTCACCTTAAAAATACTTTTCCATTAACCTAAAGTATTCACATGACATATTTTCACTTTACACCCTTTAAAACTCATTTGGACATTAACGGACGTGTTAGACTCGTTTTTCGGCATTTCCCATAAATTTATGGGTCAAACCACCTGGAATACAAATAACACAATAATACCTTCCAAAGGGGATTATTAATCATAATAAACCATAATTCATCATAATTCTCATAAAAATCACCACCGTCAACACGGTACAGAATCTAAATAAACTAATAAAAGTCAAATAGTCAAAGGACTATAAATGAAATATTCAGAACACAAAAAGGGCAAAGGTTACATTGTAATAGCATCATTAACTCTGAACACTGACAGTAGTAACTTATACACCAGCAACATTAACTGTGTACAAGCAGTAGTAACTACTTAGAATATTTTCTTTAATCTTCTCCAGCAGTACTAACTTTACTCTAGCAGTACTAACATATACTAGCAGTACTAAGTTACACTAGCAGTACTAAGTTACACTAGCAGTACTAACTACTTAGCATATTTTTCATTAAAGTTAATGAACAACACTAACTTTATGCTAGCAGTAGTAACACACACCTGAGCAGTAACTCTAAGATCATCAAGAAGTCTTTTAATCCCCACAATCCTCCCCTAAACTTGATATTCTCCTTTAAAATCTTAAGTTTCTTCATTAAAAGCTTCATAATCACCAGGAGGATGCTTCCAAACACTTCATTGATTCTTGAGTTGTTTTGTTATGAGCTTAAGAAGCTGATAACACATTTTATTCCAATGATCAGCTTTAAGCTTCTTGTTCAACTAATCAGTAATTGTAGGTGCTGTAAGAGGATATCTTTTTTCTACCAACATATGAATGTGCACATTTTGCTTCCTCAATGAATGTACTCCACATGAATCATATAGCTTTCATTCTAATACTCTGTAGTCTGATTGATTTTTCCATACTTGATCTTCAACATGTGCGTCAAACATTATCTTCAAATCTCCATATAAAACTAAATCCAAGTCCTCTACTGGTCTTGTTGACCAATACTAGCTTTTACCAACTTATACAAAGTTTCCAAGTCTTCTCTGTCAAAACTTTTAAGCATATGACTGAACACTAAGTACATCTTTAAACTTTCATCAGCCCTGATTATCTGGTAATAGCTTTTCTTTCCTTCTTTGTGGATCTTCCAGTCAACAATGCTTGGAGGCTTAGTAGCCAAAGGAATATCATCAATTGCTACTTCCTCTTTATCAAGAACAACTTTTATTAGTCTTTGAAGCTCTACTATTTCTTTATCCTCTTCCAATTTTTGTCTTTTAGAGCTTTCTTATTCTAGCTCTTCTCCTGCTCTCTTAGAGCTTCTTTCTACTCTTATCTCACTGCCTTCTGCTCTTACTTCACTGCCTTCCACCAATTCTGTATCCATATATACAAATATGTTTACCCTCTTCATAGCTTTGTCAAATAACTTTTGAATATCATCAAAGCTTTTGTTCTTCAACTGATTGTGGTTGTATCCAGCCATGTTTTTTAGATAAGTAGACATTGTTTTTCTCTTTTGAGCTTTAGTTGGTGGTTTGTTCCTCTCTTCTTGAGCTCTCATTGCTGCAAAGTGTTTCTTTCTTGCTTCTAAGAGTTGTACAAACAACTTTGACTTCTCTTCAATACTCAACTCCTCTTGTTCTTCTGCTTGCATTTGTTGAGCCATTTGATAATCAGCATCTATCATTGCTTGCACATTATCCCATGCAACAATGTTGGCTTTTTCTTCTTTTTCAGCTTTCTCTCTTGCAAGTCTTACTTCCTCATCAAGCCTGATTAGTTCTTTCTTCTTCATAGGCTTCTCGGGTTCTTCCATTTTGCCTTTACCTTTGTCTTGAACCTTGAGTTGTGATGGTTGTTGTAAAGAAACTGTTGGTGTAGTTGTTTGTTCCTCTTCATGAATAATAAGCCCTTTTGCTCTGGGTCTTGTGCTAACAGCTGTAATTGTTGTAGCAGCAGTTATTGTTGTAAGTTATGGTGTTGTTGTTATTGATTCATTTGGCTCTTCTACAACATTGGCTTTTTCCTTAACTTTTGCACTTTTCAAAGCTGCAAGTGCTTGAGCCAAAGTGACTTTATCAACACTTAAATTCACATCTTTAATAGTAACTTCTGGTTCTGCTAACACCTCATCACTATCTAGAATATCTGTATCAAACATTTCTTCATCACCATACCCCCTTGAGTTTCATGAACCAATGTAATCTCTGCATCTTTATCAATATCATTAGTTTTTCTCCCCTGTTTGGATGCATCCTCCTGATCACCCAAACTAGCTTCATCAGAGGAAATCACTCTTGCAGATCTACAAATCTTGTATAATCTTTTGAGCTTGTGAGTTCTTGACCCTCCTTTATTCTCTAGTCTCTTGACTCTCAATTTCAAACTTGTAATCTCCTGAGCTTGAGCAGTCTTTGTGTTCTCCATGTCAATAACTTTGTTTTGCAAGTTGGTACATAATTCCATCAATTCTTGAAGTTTCAATCTATCCTCACTAGTTCGAAGTGTGTTACCTCTTGCGAGCAGTGGATCATTGAATTGTTTAGATACATTCTCAGACCTAGTCTGAGCAATTATATCCCCCATGGTTTCTTGGCACCTGGGACCACCACCTGAACTAGTTCCTAGGGAACTTGGTTCATTAGGTGTTGCCTTGGATTAGGTCTTATCTATGTTACCCATGTCCTGCTCTGCATCTAAGCTAGTAGCAGTAGTGGTAGCCCTTTCCAAGCTGTCATCCCTCTCCTCATAGACAGCCTCATCTGCAACATTGGTTGTAGGACCACTAGGCTAAGGTACCTCAGTGTCCTTTCTTATTGGCCTTCTTGATCTTTGTTTCGTTTAGGGTTGAGATGTTGATGGTTGAATAATAGTGAGTGTGTGGTGGGGATCAGTTGGCACTTTTGAACCTTCACCCTATTCTTGTTGAGCTTGTACCATCATTGTAGGAAATAAGGGTGTGTTCCTTCTAGAAAAGCCTTTCCCTACCCTTCTCATGTTTCTAAAAATCTTCTTAGTGTGAGAGGGTGTAACATAAATTCTCTTATGACTTTGCATCCCCTCAAGTTGTTTATCCAAAAAGACTTGTACAAACCTTGGATACATTAAGAATTTACCAGCATTATCCAAGTTCTTCACCATACTTTCAAATATGTACTTTGAAAAGTTAAACTTCTGGTTTGTAGCTAAGCAGATAATTGCAGATGCCATAGTGCTACTAAACTCATTCCATGCAGTAGTCTTAGCACTTAGACATTGCAAAATGGTATGAATAAGGAATTTCCATTGTGGAGAAAAGAATGCCTTATAGAATGTAAGCTTCTGTGAAAGTTTTTCATACCCCATCCTTGTAAGTTCTTCAAAAATGGTAGCATTTGGCAAGCAATCCATACCTTCCTCATCATTCAGTTGAAGGTCACTTCTAATAGATGCTTCAGTAACAATTATCTTCTTCCCATCCACTAGGGCTTGTAACTGTACTTCCCCATTGACAGTTTTTACCTTGACAGTAGCCCAGAATTGTTCAATACATGAAGTATAGATCGTAGGATTAACCGTTAGTGCATACTTGATAGTGTGTGCATTAAGAAAATCCACTATCTGCTCAAACCCTTCACTTTCAGCGGGTTTAGCCAAAAACACCACTAAATTATGAGTATCAACAAACTGTAAGGTCGTCATTGTGTTGGGTTTTGATGATGAATGATGAAATTGAGTTAGGGTTTGTGATTAGAGAGTATATTATTGAATGAAATCGATTAAATAAGTGAATGAAACCCTTAATCGAAGTATTTATGAAACTACCCTCAACAGCATTAACGTTCACCAGCAGTTGTAAGTTATGCCTAGCAGCATTAACTTTCCCCAGCAGCAGTAAGTTTATGCCTAGCAGCATTAACTTTCCCCAGCAGCAGTAAGTTTATGCCTAGCAGCATTAACTTTCCCCAACATTAACTCCAATTCCATTGTAATCAGCTTTTCCCTCATCAAATTAACATTTTAGCTTACAAAAACTCTCTGTCTGTTTTTGATTTCTCTCAATTCTTTTTACTCATAATTCTCTCTTTCTATTTTTAAACAACTCTCTTTCTGTTTTTCAACTCACAAATTCTGTCAATTCTTTTACTCACCAAAACTCTCTGTCTGTTTTTATTCCACATATCTCTCTTTTTGTTTTTATTCTCACCAACTCTCTCAATTCTTTTTCTCACAATTTTCACAATGTTAATTATACCAATAGTATTAAGTATAACTAACATCATTAACTTAAAAGTATTAAGTATAACTAGAAGCACTAATTATACTTAACAGCAGAAACTTTTAATGACATGCATAACAATACTAATTCATACAAAATTCTACAAAAACATAAAGAGATAAAAGATTTTAAGGATTTAGCATTCCATTACTAGCAATCAAATATTGAAATCTACTAACATTAAAAGCTTTTGTAAGTAAATCTGCAACATTCTTGTTAGTATGGATTTTAACCATATGAATCAACTTCTTTTCATTGCAATCCCTAATAAAGTGATGTCTGATCTCTATATGCTTTGTTTTTGAATGAAAAAACATGATTTTTAATTATGCAAATAGTACAGTTATTATCAATAAAGATTTTGGTATGCAAGAAATTGTACCCATAATCAAGTAATTGATTCTGAATCCAAAGCACTTATCCATAGCAACTTGAAGCAACAACATATTCAGCTTCTGTTGTGGAATTTGCAACCACAGTCTATTTCTTGCACTGCCATGAAATCAATCTACTTCTAAGAAATTGACAACCTCCTGTTGTAGACTTCCTATCCAAGCTTGCTCCAGCATAATCACTATCAGTGTATGCTACCAAATCAAAAGGAGAATCATTTGGATACCAAAGACCCAATTTTAGTTGACCTTTTAAGAATCTAAAAATTCTTTTCACAGCATGAAGATGTGAAACCTTTGACTTGACTTGGTATCTAGCACATGCACACACTATAAACATAATATCGGGTCTGGAAGAAGTAAGATACATCAATGAACCAATCATTGATCTATATAAATGAACATCCACTTCTTCACCATCTTCATCCTTGAGCAAAAGCTTTTGAGTTTCCATGGGTGTGCTTGCTGTCTTAATATCAGTAAAACCAAATTTCTTCAAAATCTCAGTCACATACTTGTCTTGACTAATAAAAATCCCATCATTCTTTTGCTTTACTTGCATTCCTAAGAAGAATATAAGTTCACCCATAGAACTCATCTGAAACTTCTTATGTATCATCTTCTCAAACTCAGTGCATAATGACTTCTTTGTAGAGCCAAAAATGATATCATCTGCATACACTTGAACTAACAGAATATCACATTTGTCCCTTCTGATAAACAAAGTCTTGTCTATCTTTCTTCTCTGAAACCCATTATCCAACAAATAAGTTGACAAGGTTTCATACCAAGCTCTGGGAGCTTGATGCAGTTCGTAAAGTACCTTTTCTATTTTGTATACTCTGTCAGGGAAGTCTAGATCTTCAGATCCTGGTGGTTGATAAACATAGACTTCCTCTTCAATCTTACCATAAAGAAAAGCCCTCTTGAAATCCATCTGGTACACCACAAAGCCTTTAAATGAGGCATAGGCTAAGAATAGCCTGATTGCTTCAATTCTTGCAACAGGGGCAAAGTTCACCAAAGTCTAAACTTCTTGTAATTTGAATTGTAGAAGCTCATCCTGCATAGCTTCTATCTAACTTGGATCCTTTAATGCATGAATTACCTTTTTGGGTTCTTCTTGTGATAAAAAGCAAGCAAAGCAATTTTGAAAGTCTTTGTGATTTGTTCTTTGCTGAACTGAACTAAACAAACCATGTTCTTTTAAATTCTTTGTCATTCTTCTTGTTTAAGGTGCTGAATTCAAGTCTCCAATAATTTGTTCAACTGGATGATCTTTGTGTACTCTTGTAGTTGGAATAGGACTGACAAGCATAAATGCATCTAAATTGTTCATGTCAACCTCTGCACCAACATCTTCATCATCATCAGAATAGATAATATCTTCCAATTCAGGCATATTTGGATCATCTAGAAGTTCAATGCTTGTTTTTGCACCAACAAGATTAACTTCTATGCTAGCAGCATTAACAGTTAAACTAACAACATTAACATTGTTAGTGCTGTTTCCATCACTAGCAGTATTAATATTGTTAGTGCTGTTAACATTATCATCCTGCTCTTGATCATTACTTTCATCCTCTTTACTTAGATCACCACCTTTTTTTCCTGATTCTCCAGTAACCTTCTTTTCATCATCTCCTAAAGGTTTAAAGCCAGCATCAGGAGAACTCTTTGAACTTTAAGAGAGTTATGGATCAGTAGGCCATAATGGTAGCAGAATGTAATCTTTGCCAGGTATTGTCTCCATTCTAGCTTTACTTACATCATCACATGCTTTTGTACCTGCATTACCGTTAGACTAATTTTCTGCAACAACTGGCTTATATATCATTGACTTTGTTAGTGCATCAATATCAAAAAGCCAATTTGGTCCACTTCTTGCAATATTAGATGTATTCTCACTAAACTGGACATGCATGTTCTCTTCAACTATCCTAGTTCTACTATTAAATACTCTAAATGCTTTACTATTGATTGAGTACCCAACAAAGAATCCTTCATCAGCCTTACCATCAAACCTGCCTAAGTGATCTATGGTATTGAGAATTGTAACAGGACACCCAAATGGTCTCATAAAACCTAAAGCTGGTTTTCTATGAAGAAAAAGTTTATAAGGCTTAGTTACTAATACCCTATTTTGCACATAGCAAGCAGTATTAACAGCTTCAGCCCAAAAAGTAGTAGGTAGCTTAGAATCAGCTAGCATTGTCCTAGCAGCCTTAGTTAGTGTTTTATTTTTCCTCTCTACTACTCCATTTTGTTGAGAAGTTCTAGCTACACTAAATTCTCTTTTAATACCTTTTCTCTTAAAAAACTAATTCATCTCCTTATTCTTGAACTCAACTCCATTGTCACACCTAATTACCTTAACCTTTTAATCTATTAGATTTTCTACTCCAGTTATAAAGGACTTAAGAATGCCACTAGTCTCATCCTTAGTAGCTAAAAAGAAAACCCAACTAAACCTACTATAATCATCTGTGACAACTAGGCAATACATCTTTTCCATTAAGCTTTTTACAAATGTTGGACCAAACAAATCCATGTGCAACATATGTAAAGGTTGGCTGATTGAACTTACTGTTTTGGACTTACAAGAAGCTCTATGTTGCTTTCCCTTTTGACAAGCAACACAGGTTTGATTTTGGGGATTGAAATGGTCAGGCATATTTTACAACTCTTTGAATTATGACATTCATACATACAGTTTAGGGAACATACAAGGTTTGAAACGGTCATGCAGGCTTTACAATGGTTTGATTTCTAAAAATCATACATATATTTTGGAAGGACATTTAAGGATTTAAATGGTCATACAATCATTTTATGATACTGTAGGGAGACAGTGATCATTAAACGTTTTACAGGGTACTGTGATGACACAGTGGACAAATTCATTTATTGGAACTTACGTTCATACTTAAACTAACCTATGAACTCACCAACTTTATGTTGACCTTTTTAAGCATGTTTTTCTCAGGTAAATTATATGCTCGGATTTCTTGAAGTGCATTGGAGTCTATACATTCAAGCTTTTCATTGTGATGCAATTATGGGACAAATGTATATTAAATTCAGATTTTGATTAAATCAACAATGTTATTTTTCAAACAACACATTTAGAGGTCGTTCTCTTGTATCTAGCGCTGTGTATTATGAAGTAACGCCCTAGGAAACACTATTCTGCTGCGACATGAATTTTGGGGGTGTTACAGATTGGTATCAGAGCACTGGTTATAGAGAACTAGGTTGCGTAGGTTTATAGACTATAACCGTTTTCACAAATATTGCATCACATTAAACATTTTCAAAGTGCATACACACTACTTGCTTAACTGCTTGCATTGCGTGCTTACGTGCTTACGTGACTTATGCATATATATGTATGGGTATATATATACACTTACCTTCTCTTGCGATTATTTACGCTGTGTCTATAAAAGGTACTTATATAAATACTGGAGTTTACTTCTCAGACATTGTGAGTTTGCACAATGGTCTCAATTTACGCCTAAGACATTGTGAGTTGCACAATGGTCTCATTTATATCTCAGACATTGTAAGTTAAACAATGGTCTCGCTTCATCCTCAGACATTGTAAGTTAAACAATGGTCTCGCTTCATCCTCAGACATTGTAAGTTAAACAATGGTCTTTAAGAATATTATTTCCTTCATAGCTTTATACAATAGCGTGGTACGCGAAGGCCGTCATAATTTTGTTTACATGGAATTATGTATTAATCTAAGTATTACAAGTCTTGTATGGGCGAGACTTGTAATATGAGGGTTGATATGATAATTGCTATGTTAACAAAGCCCGTTACAGTTCTGTTTACATAGAATTATGTGTGAATCTAAGTATTACAAGTCTTGTATGGGCGGGACTTGTATAGAGGAAAATTTTATATGATAAATGCTATGTTGACTGTTCATCGAGCTTTTACCTTATTTAACTTTCCTTTTTTTTTTTTTTTTTAACCGCAAGTACTTATTAACGATCTTGAACACTATGTGAGTTCCCTGATAGTTTTACTCTTCGTCTCCGAAGACGAGTTTTAAATCACTCGTCCCATACTCATTAGAGCACATGCATTGTCATGTCATCCATCACCTTGAAAGTTATGTGGGTACGCGTATTGCATCGGAAATTATTAAGTAGGATGATTTATAATATATTTATTTGAAAGGATTGGGACGCCTCTTCAGTTAAATAAATAAATTATAAATCCCCGAACCATAAGTTTATAAATTTATCATTTACATAAATTGGGACGCTTCTTTATGCAAATGATGAATTATAAATGAGTGGGCTTAATGGTATCCAATGTGAGACGAGTAAGAACATGAACTCGATAATCACCAGAAGCACAATAGTGCATTGCCACTCAGCAGAATCTTAAGGCCTCACTTGGAGCTGCCTTATCTCATTCTTAAGTTATTACTTTTACGATTGCAAATCCTTGCAATCATGAACTGTTCGTGGAACTAACAGACTTGTTACACACTTGAGCTAATGGAGCTGATTCATTGAACTAACCGACTGGTACCAAAATCCGCGTCTATGTTAAGATCTTCCGCGAGCTCTCTTATTTATATTGAACTTTATTCTGGGGATATTGTTTTGGGGGGTCTCACCCTCTGCATCCCATCATCATTTGTTATAGTTATTGTCGTTATGGTTGCTGTTGTTGGTCATGGTGTAGGTCCAAGATGGTACAAAACTTTATCATAAGTGTGAACCCACCTTAAACAAGATAAGCATATGTCGATATAGTATTCTGTTGAATTACTCATTACAGACAAATGGTACACCAATTTAAGTCATGATACTAATTAAGTACTGCCAAGTAAGTTGGGTACTTACATCCATAAGCCACGTTGATGTGGATAATCGAACATTACAGATAGTAGAAACGAGACTCCGTCCTCGGACATATAGAAACTTATACAAACATACTCACGCGAATACACCTTCTTCTTGAGGTTTTCACTATAATGAGACTCTTCCTATAACGCGATTAGATCAGTCAAAGGATCTGTAATGATATATTTTGAGATACCCATATTGATGGATTAAATATCCTGGACAAACCTAGCCAAAATTTTTGGTAGATTGAGAGTAATAGAAACACGGATTTTGTGAATCTTAAGTTATCAGCTCTTGTTTAGGACGAGTTTAGTTAATCCTTAAGTATTTTCCTTGGACACATAGGATACACAAATTTAATCTCGGGACGAGATTTCTTTAAGGGGTAGGTACTGTAACATCCGAGAATTTTCGAATTTTTGAATGACGATTTTACATCCTTTGACTTTTAGGGTCTGGCTTGACTTATAAGAACGACCATCTAAAGCACGTTTTCATTATTCGGACTCTAAAGCAATTTGAAGTAAAACGACATTCCTGACAACTTTTTAGTTTTGACCGAGACCCGAAAACAGTCAGAAGGTGACTGAAATGCCCTCGCAAGATTTTAGAGACACAAAAATAATTAAATTACATTTAATTATCACGTTTTATTAAATGAGAATATTTAATAAATTATTTAACATTTTATTCAATGACGTTTATTGAAGACGCGAATATTCGAGTTAAAATCCATTTTTACTTCAGATAATGCGTAACGGGTTCACAAAATAATAACAAATATTTTATTAATGTTATTAAAATATTACGAAAGTTATCAAGTGTGATACTCATTTTTATCAGAAAAAATGATTAGAAAACACATGCGCAAGTTTCGTACGTTGAATCATAGTTAAGTCGCTCAAACGAGTCACGAACCGTTAGTTATAATCGATGTTAAAAAGTTACAAATCCACCCTAAAATATGTTTATACTTGTCATTTTAATTTTAAGGTTTTAATTAAATAACTTGTTTTTAAAATTGCATTTCCATCTAATATACACACACACATGTATAACTCTCTCTTCTCTCCTCTCCACCCTCCACCTCCGCGGAAAAGTTTTTCGGCGACCATCTCCGGCCACCACCCAACTGCCGCCACCTCCGGTCATCTTCTCCGGCCAACATTCCGGCCACCACCACATCGCCGCCGCCGGAAAACTTTTCCGGCGGAGTTTTCCGGTGAACTCCAAAAATGCTCCTTGTGAGCCGATCTATCCAACCCAATACTTCACTCTCCTTCACGCGCCACCAGAACCACCCACCCACCGCCGTCGTTATCTCCATGACGCCACCACCCCCTCCGCTGTCACCACCATCTCGACACCAACTCCACGCCATCACCACTGTACAACCAGCCACGGGTGCGTTTGGGTTCGACAGCCACCACCAGCCACCGCAACGGGTGTGTTTGGTGGTAATAAACACCCACAAGGGTGTGTTTGTTTTGCGGGTTCATCACGTACAGGGTGCGTTTGGTTTTTCTTCTATTCAGGGGTGTTTGTTTCGGTGGTAAAACCACTACCACCGAGGGTGGTTCGTTTCGGGTCAGCCACCACGCGGGGTGGGTTTGGTTTGATTTGGCAGCCACCCTGGAAGGGTGTTCGTTTGGTTGTGGTTATTTGCACCAAGGGTGCGTTTGGCAGCCGACGCCATCTTAAGGGTGCGTTTGGCAGCCGACACCGCTATAGGGTGCGTTCGGGTTGGGTTTATCAGCGGGGGGGTGTCGGGTCAAAACCACTAGATAGGGTGCGTTGGGTTTATTAACAGCCGGGGTGTTTGTTTTGACGGTGGCAGCCACCACAGGGTTGACTGTCGGGGGGGGGGGGGGGGGGTGGGTTACGGGGGCTGGCAGCCACGCTCCTAAGGGTGTTTGTTGGCTGGGTTTTCACCAAAAAGGGGTGTGTATGGTTTATAGCAGTTAGGGGTGTTTGTTTTTGGGGTTGGCAGCCAAACGGGGGTGTTTGGTTCGGATTAAGAACAACTAGGGTGCGTTTGGATTTGTTATAGTCGAATAAGAGGGTGTTTGGTTGGGTGGCAGCCACCAAGGGGTGCGTTGGTTGGGGCTGTCACCGCACAAGGGGCCGTTTGGTTGGAGCAGCCACCATTAGGGTGTGTTTGGTTTGGACAGAAACACTAAGGGGTGTGTTTGGTTGAACAGGAAACCGATTAGGGTGCGTTTGGTTGGTTTAGCAGAAATAGGCGCGTTTGGATCAACGAGGAAACAACGAGGGTTCGTTTGGTTTATATATATCAAAACAACAAATGAAAACAACATAAGGTTTTAATAAATATCAAAACCGGATAAATATTTATTGGTGGTTTTAATTGGTTAAATAAATGTAATATTTATTAATTTGTTTAATTTGTTAATAATTTACATATATATTAATTTCTGGAAACGTGAGTGTTTGATTATTACACAGTTTACAATTTGAACATATATATGAATATAGGAAACGTCGAGTTTTTGCGAAATGGAAAACGTTATATAAACGGAGAATCATGATGAAAGTTATATATTTACGATTCACTAAAACTATTATTTTAGGAGAAAACGATAAAGGAAATAAGATATGTTTAAGATTAATAAATAGTATTATACAATACCTGGACACGACGAAAAAAACTATACTTTTACATTGAGATAACCATTATAGACGCGACATGTCGAGGAAACGAAATATAAGTTTATAAAATATTTTTTATTTTTATTAATTTCAGCTTGAAGGTAAACATAACGTTTTCTAAAGTGTATGTTTATTTTATAAACTTAAAGACGTGTGTCTCAAGGACTTTTTAAGAATTAATGATGGTGTCGAAATCATTGGTTTAATTATTTACTCTCACTTTTTATATATACTTGCGAATTATTATACAGTTCACATTAATCTTAAGTTGTCGTCTTTTATTATATAATTCGCTGGTAGAGTTATACAAATGGTTATTTTTTCTTATGTAATATATATAGAATATCTATTACACACTTTGGGTATTTTTCTAATTTATTTATCATAACCAACCACCAAAACCATTACAACGTTAATCTAAATCTTTATCAACGCGTCGCGTGACAGTAACAATTCACCGGGAAACCCAAACACATTATCCTCAGGTAGTGGGACTTGCCGTTTAAGTTAAGCTGCATCTTCTCGGTTAGGCAGCTTCGTCTTCCGTTCGTATCGTGCATATTAGATGCCTATCTGTCAATCGTTCTACATCATCAATGTGAGTTTCATAGCCCCACGTTTTACTTTTTTTACATATATTTTTGTGGTGAGAACATGCTTGTGCAAATCTGTTGCAAACTCAATTACGTGGTCGATTACATACGTGTTTACATGAATGTTTACAAATACATTTACATGATTGATTACAAATTGGTTTACCTACTGATTTATAATATTCTCACGGTGAGATTACTATTACAATGATTTTACAAGTTTTAGGGTGAGAAACCTATGCATGCCTTGTTTTTATAATTGGACGCAAGTGGACATTTCATATTTAAACTGATTACGTGTTTGCCTAAGTAGCGATAACTCAAATTGTGCCCACTATCATGAACTGTAAATCACCTGGAGGGTGAGCGCGAATGTTATAAATAGATCTATTGGGATTGACAATCCCGTTCGGGTATTAGCTATCAAGGACAAACGAACGTATCCATATTGAAACATTGATGTTTCGGGTTTGAACTTCACCACAGGCAATGTAGGGCCATTAACTTGGAATTCATATAGTCAAGCTTCAGTGTCATGGACTTAGGAACGTAATAACATCTTTGTGTGTTTGCATTTGATGTCATGATACGGGGGAAAATCTTGCGTCTACTCTATAAAATTTTTATCACTAAATATTTGGAACTTATTTTGTGGTGGATTTGACATGTATGCTATTTGAACATATGTGGTCCAATTCATAATAGTTTTTGTGACCACTTTGGGGGTTGAAATGGTCAGGGCATATTTTCAAACTCTTTGTATTATGACTTCACCACATTACAGTTTAGGGAACACTTACAAGGTTTGGTAACGGTCATGCAGGCTTTACAATGTGTTGACTTTTAAAATCTTACATATATTTTGGTAAGGACATTTATGGATTTAAATGGTCATACAATCTTTTATGATACTGATAGGGAGACAGTGATCAATAAACGTTATACAAGTCTGTGATGGAAAAGTGGAACAAATTCATTTATTCAGGAACTAACGTTCTATACTTAAACTAATCTATGAACTCACCAACTTTATGTTAACCGTTTTTAAGCATGTTTTTCTCAGGTAAATTATATGCTCGGACTTCTTGAAGTGCATTGGAGTCTATCATTGAAGCTTTTCATTGTGAGGCCAAGTATGGATATATGTATATGTAAATTCAGATTTTGATTAATCAACATATGTTATTTTTCAAACAACACATTAGAGGTCGTTCCTCTTGTATCTAGCGCTGTGTATTATGATAGTAAGCCCAGGACACACTATTTCCGCTGCGAACAAGATTTTTTGGGGTGTTACAACTTTATTGAAACTACCTCATTAGCTCATTAACGTTCACCAGCAGTTTGTAAGTTATGCCTAGCAGCATTAACTTTCAATAGCAGGAGTAAGTTTATGCCTAGCAGCATTAACTTTCCCCAGCAGGAGTAAGTTTATGCCTAGCAGCATTAACTTTCTCAAGCAGCAGTAAGTTTATGCCTAACATCATTAACTTTGAATCACCAGCATTAACTCCAATTCTATTCTAATCAGCTTTTCCATCATCAAATTAACATTTTAGCTCACAAAAACTCTCTGTCTGTTTTTGATTTCTCTCAATTCTTTTTACTCACAATTCTCCCTTTTTGTTTTTAAACAAACTCCTTTCTATTTTTCAACTCACTACTTCTGTCAATTCTTTTTCTCACCAAATTACTTTGTCTGTTTTTATTTCACACAGCTCTCTTTCTGTTTTTATTCTCACCAACTCTCTCAATTCTTTTACTTACTAAATCACTTTGTCTGTTTTTTTAATTTACACAGCTCTCTTTCTGTTTTTATTCTCACCAACACTCTCAATTCTTTTTACCTTACCATTTTCATAATCAAGACTTTAAAGATTGAGCATTCCAATACTAGCAATCAGATATTGAAATCTACTTAAATCAAATGCTTTTGTAAGTAAATCTGTAACATTCTTGTCAGTATGAATCTTGATCATTTGAATTAGCTTCTTTTCATTGGAATCTCTGATAAAGTGATGTCTAATCTCAAATCCCTCCAGACCAACTAATGGTGAAACATAATTACCTTTACTTTATGTTTTTTTAAATGACAACACGGGTTATTAACTCTGCATATAGTACTCTTATTATCCGTTTATAGATTTTTGTATGCATTAATGTTATACCCATAATAAGCAATGAGTTTGAAATCTATAGCACTTGGCCAGTTAGCAACTTGAAGTAGTAAATCATCCAGCCTTTGTTGTGGATTTAGCTAACCATAGTCTGACATTTTTGCAATGCATGAAACTCAATCTACACCCTGAAGGAATTGACAACTCTGTTGTGGATTTCTATCAAGCTTGCTCCAGCATATTCACTATTCAGTGATGCTTATCAAATCAAAACAGGTGAATCCTTTTGGATACCAAAGGCCCAATTTAGGTTGCCTTTAAGTATCTAAAAATTACTTTTCACAACATAAGATGTAACACTTTTAGGGTTAACTTGGGATCTTGACTGGCACCACCATGCAAACAATAATATCAAGTCTGAGAATTAAGATACATCATGAACCAATCATTTGTTCTATATAAATAACTTCAAACTTCTTCACCATTTCATTTGAGAAAAGCCTTTGGAGTTTCCAAAGGTAGTGATGTCTTGACATCAGTAAAACCAAATTTCTTCAAAATTTTAGTCACATACTTGTCTTGACTAATAAAAATTCCATCTTCCTTCTGCTTTTACTTGCAGTCCTAAGAAGAATGTGAGTTCACCCATAGAACTCATCAAAAACTTCTTGTTGATCCCAATCCTTGATCGATTCCTTAGGTTGTCTAAGGTTAAATTACCTTGGATAAATCCAAAATAACTTGTTGTAGAAACTTTGTATGTACACTAAAGTGTATGCGGAATCTACACCTTAATACCTAGAAGTATTATGAATAAAACAGTAATCGTGAATAAACAAAGATATAATCAAACGCTTTAATATTATTAGATCAATAATACGAGTACGCTTCACTTATACTAGGGTTTACAACCTTGAAGCTTTTCTAAATCGACTTGACAACTATGAAAACTCGTAAACTTGTATCTCAACTAATTCACTAGAGCCTCCTTTTATAGACTAAGGAGTCATAGTCAGCTTACAATACATTCCTTAGATATCATAATCTTTTCTAAACATAAACATAGTCTCTTAAACAAATACATTATACATATCTTGTACAAAAATATCTCAATACTTATCTTCATAAGTATTCTTGTTCTCCAAACAATCTTTATCTCCTTAAACCGTCTTTATCCTCTTGGCAGTAGTAAGTCTTATAGCAGTTGTAATCCAGTAGCATAAACTTTTTGTACCAGCATCACAAATAAACATAAGCAGTAGTAACATTAGTACTAGCAGTACTAATATGTACTCACAGTAGTAACATGTACTAGAGTCCTTAAACATTACTACTAGCAGCAACCTAAATACTTAGCTTTTATTTTAGTCTTCATCTCTGAGCAATGTTAACTTTCAAATTATAGCAGTAACTTTTACTATCCAGTACTAAATTCTACTCACAGTATAGTAACTAGTAGTGGTTATTTATACTACCTAGTTAATAACTACTTAGCATAATTTTACATTATGTACCTAAGCTGTAGTAACTCTAAGAATTTTTGAAGTCTTTTACAGTCCCAACAATCCCTCCCTAAAACTTGTGTTTTCTTCTGAATCTTCAAGTTTCTTTGTTAAAAGTCTTCATCACTATCAGGAAGATGCATTCAAACCTTTTATTGACCATTTTGCTGCTTTACCATAAGCTTGAGTAGTTGGTAGCACATCTCATTCCAATAATCAGTTTGAAGTTTCTTGTTAAGCATATTTGTGATTGTTATTGGTGTGAGGGGATATCTCTTTTCAACTAACATAAAGATGTGGACATTTTCAAACCTTACAAAGTGCACTCTACATGAATCAAACAACTTCCAAATAGTCACTTTCTATCCTTGTAGATTTCTCCATACATCACTCTTTATGTCTGGTTCAAACATGACTTTTAAATCACCCCATAACACTCTTTCATGTTCATCTTCAGGCCTTGTATCACCATGCTTTATCTTGACCAATTTCCAAAGAGTCTGCAAATCTACTCTGTCAATACCTTAAAGCATCCTAATCATTAAAGAATATCTCTTAGAACTTCCATATGCTCTTATCAATTGATAATGTACCATTATTCCTTCTTTAAGAAGCTTGTATTCAACAATCACCGATGGTTTGGTAGCAAGTGGTATAGCATCAATTGCTATATCATAATATGATAGGATCTAGAACTAGATAGATCTTCTAGCCTTTGTGGATGTATAGTACTTATGTAATCACAAGTATATACGTGAGAGACTCTAACAATTGTTTAGGCGGAAAACTAAATAAATATTAGTATAAAGTAAGAACAATATAATCAATGATCCTCTATGGATCTCTCTATTGATAATAAATTTTTTTTGTAATTTGTAATTGGTACAAAACCTATGTAACGGTTTTTTTATTAGAGAGAACTCCTAAATTGCTTAAACAAGATTCTAAAACGCGTAAGAGATATACATCAATCTCTTCCTAATATAATTCTAGAATATAACTATAATTCCTGCATATAATAATCTGTCAGCAGAAATGAGAACATGACCAGCAGAAACATAATCAGCAGGAACTCTATAATATAACCAGCAGAAACACTACTTGAACTGCCAGCAGCAGAAACGAAACGAACATCTCTAACAGCAGAAACGACACTTAGTCGTTTTCAATAATTCCCAACAATCCTCCCCTAAACTTGGTTTTGACTCCGTTAATTCCAAGTTTCTAGATAGATCTTCTCGAAGCAAGAGGATTGAGTAGCAGCAGAAACAAAGTAAGCAGCAAATATAGATGAAGACAGCAAGAACAAACGAACCAGCAGCATCACAAATACCAGCAGATACAATGTAACCAGCAGCAACAATACAAGCAGCAGAAACCGTAGAAGCAACATCAAATGAAACAGCATGAACTCGATGAACATCAGAATCAAATGAGGTAGCAACATCAAAGAACAGCAGCTTCCAGTCTTTGCAGCAACATAAGTAGATTTGATAAGCCTTTA